>SNQJ01S0188465.1:14986-33325 GCA_010110895.2 Picea sitchensis
ACCACTAATCCGGATTTATGTAGGAACACAATGAAATACAGAAATACACATAAACACAGAGATGCAGTGGAAATAAGACTTCATTTCATTAATAACAAATGATTGAAATATGCTTACAGACAAAATGGAAATAAACTAGCTAGGGCATTGGTAGCTTATCTCTGAAAAGAGATGTGTCGACTACTAGAATATAAACTATGTTACAATGAGGCTCAAAGGCCTATCTTATTGAGAAACAATGGAAAACCCTAAACATCCAAAGACCTAACCCTAGGAGATGAAACGCCAAGACTATGGGTCCTGTTTGGGTAAGTCGGTACATTAACTTCCCAGGGACGTAACTTTGGCATACGATCTTTGTTTGACGCGTTCCATACCTCGTTAGAAATATCTATCCGAAGACTACAACTTTTGGGTGAGATACATTGATCTATCATCCATGTTGCTCCCCATTTTCCCAAAAAACGTCGTTTAAGGCCTCAAAACGGCTCTAGAATTTCAGGACCCGAAAAACTGCTAAAAATAGTAAACTGTGCGGAAACTGAAAAACTGAAAGAAGCAATGGTGGGGGTCCAAGTGGAATAGGTGGGTGGCCACCAATATCCACCTAGATCATCATATCATTTAATGAACTTCCTATAGTATCTAGTATGTCCCAGCACAGTGCGCAGTTGTTTGACTGAAGTAGGAAGGGGTAGATCAACTATATTGGCAATTTTAGATGGATCGACCAACAATCCCTGCTTGCATACAATATGAACTAACAACACTCCAAATGGTGATAAGAAGATGCATTTTTTTAGATTCAAGGAAATTTGACACTGCCTGCATTTGTCCAACATTAGCCTTAGACATTCAATATGATTTTTCAATAAACTAAAAACAGTCCAATCATCAAAATATGCTTCTAGAAATTTATGCAGAAACTCCTTGAATGCTTCGACCACCACCATGGAAAATATGGTTGGGGAATTATTCAATCCAAATGGCATCACTGTATACTGATAGGAAATCCATTATGTTGCAAATGTGGTCTTGTGGCGATCTTCCTTGGCAATCCGGTTCTGATGGTATCCTAAAAATCCATCTGTAAAAGAATAAACTTCCTGGCCTCCCACATTATCTAACACTTTTTCAGTGAATGGCGTAGGGAAGGATTCATGAAAATAGGCATCGTTCAACTTCCTGAGATCTACGTAGATCCTAATCTCTCCTGTCTTCTTGTCTTACAACACCATAGGGCTAATCCACTCTGACTCTTCCACAGGTTCTATAATCCTAGCTTCTTGCATTCTGTCGAGCTCAATCTTCACTTTCTCCTTATATTTAGGGTTCAATATGTAGGGTCTCTGTTTGAATGGTCTTGCATATGGTTTCAAAGGGATCCTCATCTCTCCCATAGACCGTTTAATTCCCTTCATATCAATGAATGTGGTTGGAAACAAGTCATAATATTCATGCAGTAATTATGTAATCTTGTCAATAGTGGTAGCATCCCAATAATCTCCAACATTTGCAAGCTTCAGTGTCTGTTATGTTCCAATATTGACCTTCTTAATCTTGATTGGCTATCCAATGAATGGTAAATCAACTCCTAGTCCTTCCACATCTCGTTGGCCTTTTGTTTTGACGATGTTCACCTTTCTTGGATCATCGTCTTCATCAACATTGATGTTATAACAACCTTGCAGTTTATGGAGAGGCACAATCCATTCATCCTCTTCTTTCTCCAAAGGGAGTTTAGATGTCTCCTCGAATACTTTCTGTCTTATAGTCTGCAATGCTTGATCTAATGAAGGATATTGACTTTCGAATAAGAAGGTGGTTACAAAATTCTGAGTCATACCTTCCCAATCTGTAGTGATGAGGCACAACTTTGCTTGAAGGTACCAATTGATAGGTGTTGTGTCCAGTGTGTTAATAAATTTGTGCACCCATTTCTCTTGAGTAATGTTGCTCTGGGATGCTTTACAACTTCGCACATGGTCCTTTGGGTAGCTTCGACCTGTGTTTTGAACTTCGCAGCCTTCTACTTGTGACCAGAACTGCATTATCATCAAGGTACGACATCGTACCCAGTCTGCAATGTTGGTTTTGTGTGTCCCCCACCATATTGTTGGTGTGGCCTTGAGGGCCTCATCCATTGCAAACGATATTTGTTGAATTGGTACACTTTCTTCAAAGTCCGTCAAGAAGGTTTCTAAAGGATTCACACCATCGAATGTGGTTAAGTTACTTACTAATTTGTCGATCCAGTGAAATTCTCTGGTTAATCTAGCACATCTTCTTGTAGATACTTCATACATTTTATTCTTCCATTTCTCTAGTGCTTCTTCTAAGTCTGATGAACATGCACTATCACTTCGCTAGATTAGGTTTCCATCGTCCATAGGATTAATGTAATCATGTTGTCTGGATGTTAATTTGTATATGTTTTCCAACTCATATGCGTAGTCTTATTCTCTGATGGGCTATGTGTATCAATGACCTTCATCTGGATCTAAAGGAACAATGACCCTAAGTCCATATCTTTCAAAAGTCATACATATTTTCTTTAAATCAACCACAGTGGAATTATTGAAAGCCTAATCAATTCCTAACAGCGCAGGTTAAGGACAACTATAATTAACTATCTCAATTACCTCAAAATCCGCAAACATTCTTACACCATCGATGTCCACAGGTACATGTTCTAATCATCCAAAGTGGTTGAAAGCTTGCTAATTAGACATCTTGAGCCTGATAGGGGAATAGATCCACTTCAGTTTTCCCATCAGTACCCATGTTTTCTTCATCATGACATTGACTTCCGACCCTAAGTCGAGGACCACATAGTCTATATCATATTCTCCTATTTGAGCATTCAAGGGTAATTCCTTATTTGTTCTTCTCTTTTTAGCGATTTGTTGTACTACCCTATTCAATAAGGGGTCTATATTCCCTAGCTCTTACTGTCTGATTAAATTTTTTAGTTCTTGTACAATGCTCTCATCCTAAATCAACTTAACACAAGTATATAGAAATTCCATGAGCTTTCTTACCTTATTTCCTTCTCTTGGTGAAGCAAACTGATCAAATGCCAGAGGCATTCCATATTCTCTTACTTCTAGTCATGTCTTTGATGAAGAGCCTTGGTCTTCTTTGAACTATTTTCTTTCCTCCTCAAATATATGTCTTTCTTTCTTTACATCAAAAGTTTGGGTATTCTCTGCAACTTTCTTGATTCTTGATTCTTTTGTAATCTTTCCTTGGGTCAGTCATTCT
The DNA here is from genome assembly GCA_010110895.2 of Picea sitchensis. NCBI lineage: Eukaryota > Viridiplantae > Streptophyta > Pinopsida > Pinales > Pinaceae > Picea > Picea sitchensis. The sequence goes on from SNQJ01S0188465.1 coordinate 18,251, forward strand.
TCTCTTGTAACAATTCCTCCTCTATCTATAAAAATGACTTCAGGGTCTTCTCTGCAAGGTTTAGCGTATATCAACTGCACTTGTGGGTTCTACTGAGGTCCTCATCTCTCCTAAAACTTAGCCAGTAATGTTGGGCATTCCTCGATAACATGCTCGAAGGAGTTGCAATAGCTGCAAGTGGTACAAGGGTTCTCACAATCCCTTTCTAGGTGTCTTAGCTGTGTGCAGTTATAACATATTATCTGTCCTCAGCCTCGACCCATACCTCCTCCTCCTCCTCATCCTCTGAATCCACTATGAGGATTGAAGTTTCCTCTTCCTGGGGAGTTATAATGAATAGTGTTTCCTTCTTGATGTACTTTGCCTTGAATTTTGTATATGTATATTGACCTTTCATGAATGAGTTCATAAGCCCTACAATATCTATCATCATGCCCCATAAACTTATAGAATGTTCAATACAAATTTGTGGGTGTGTGGACATATTTTTTCATGTAATAACACTCACCGGGGTGATGTTTATTTCGGCATACCTCACACCAGGGTAAAGTGACTTGCTTCAAAGGGATCGGAGCTCTAGAGGCCAAGTATTCATGGAATCAGGGACAATGTTCCTTGTCATGGACTTCTGATCTGCATCTGACACACTACATGTCTTCTCTTTTATCTTTTCCCTTGTCATTTTTCATATCTTTGACCTGCAGAGACAAACTAGTTAGCTGACTCAAGATCTAACTCATACCTGAGATGGATTCTCCCATAGGGTTTGATTCTAACTTCATGGCGATCTCCAATGCCTCAGCCTCTGAATCAATCTTATGTTTCATCAGAGGAACTCTGATGTGTGGTAAAAGGGAAGCAATGAACCACTCTTTGTTCTGCTCGTCTAGGATCTGAAAAATCAATCGGCTTGTTAAGGTCTTGAATATTTGATCGAATTCCCAAACGAGTTCTTCTACCTTCTTCTGGATCTCTTTCAACTCTGTGATACATTGTGACTCTAATTTGGGTTTCTTGAATTCTACAATCAACGCATCCTTGATCTCATTCAGGGGCTTAGGTTGTGCAAGTCCTTGGAAAATATTCATGTACTAGCTCAGTGCGCGATCCCTTAGGGTAGTACTAAACTGGGTTCTTTTAATAGTTTTGTCTGTGACATTATTAATATTCCATACGGCTTCACATAGTAACTAGTGTTGATCAGGGTCTTCAGACCCATATCCCCTAAAGATAGGTAGTCTCATCTCATATGCCATAGATCTTCCTAGGTTTCCTAGGTTTGCTGTCTGATTATATGCTAAACTGCTAGTAATAGTACTCTGAGGACTCTGGTGACTCTAAATATTTTGATTTCTTAGTGCTAAATCAAAAAGAGCGATAATAGTACTTACTTCAGTAGTCTGCACAGTTCCTGAAGTTTTTGGCTCGTCCCGACGAGGTTCTTCAACTTTCCCTTCCTCTGTCCTAGTAGGTTCTGAGTGTTCTTCGTCCATCAGGTCTGCCTCTTCTCCACTATAGAAACCCTCGTCCTCGTAGTTCTACGTAAATAGGTTCACAAGATGAACTTCTCTGAACGCTCTCCCATTGCACGTATGTCCAGCTTCTATGTCGTTGTCGCTGTCCGAATTTTTGAACATTAGCTTTTTCAAATCCGACCAGTCTACTGTATCTTCAAGATATTCTTCTCATGCAATAGCATCTTGATTTTCAACTTCATAAAATGTAAAAAAAATTCTTTTGGCTCCCTTTGAAGAAATATCTCTCGGCTTGGTTGCATGACTCTACTCTGTCAACAACAAAATCGGTGATGTACCCTCCAATGGTGTTATCAAACCAGTGATCTATTGCTCATGACACGAAGTTATCGACTCTCTTGACCTTCTTGATCAATGTCGACGTCCAAACCATAGGAGGTCTAGATCTAATCTCAAACTAGGTATCTGCTAACCTAGGTAACCATTCATATAGCTCCTGATGGATTCCTTCAAAGAAAATCTCATGTATATCAGTAATGATATATCTCTCCAACTAGTCCTCTGTACTAAGATTAGGGTTCCTATTTTGGGCTTCAGCGAAGTCCTTTTCTTGATCCTCTATCCAATTTTCAATTCTTGTCTTTGATGGAAACCACCTTGACATTCCCTCAAGAAGATTCATGTCCCGACAATGAAACCATTTGTTGGCATAGGGGTAGACCTAGGGTTCAACTCCAAGAGAACACCAACAAGCCCTAACTAGTGGCCCTTTCAGCTACACCTGCAAAGCAGATGCAGTCTCACTTGAAGAAACTATGGGGGGATTGCAGGACAAAGATGTCTACAACCAAGGGAACTATCAAGTGGATCCAACACTAGAACAATGCAACATGCATATATCACTTATCAACTTAGATATACTCCACACATCTATTAGATCTACCACTATAATGCAATAACAATATATGAAGGCAAAATAACATAGCATCAATCACACACACAAGACAAGATATACGTGGTTCACCCTCTCTCTAGGGATACGTCCACAGAACTGTGATTTAGAATGTATTAAGATGAAGCATACAGTTCTTGTCTACGCTCTTAGATACCAGATATTATTTCTTCTTCTCTCTATGTCTCCCCTCCCTGCGCACCCAAATGGAGGGTTGATCTTAAATAAGCACACTTAAATAAAAATTTGCAAATATTCTCAAGAAAACAAGCCTTTATCATTTTCAGATCAATATGCTAAACTGTTAGTAATAGTACTCCGAGGACTCTGGTGACTCTAACTATTATTATTTATTAGTTCTCTTGAATCAAAAAGAGGGATAATAGTACTTACTTCAGTAGTCTGCGCAGTTCCTGAAGTTTTTGGCTCATCCCGGTGAGGTTCTTCAGGTTTCCCTTCCTCTGTCCTAGTGGGTTCTGAGTGTTCTTCGTTTGTCAGGTCTGCCTCTTCTCCACTATAGAAACCCTCGTCCTCGTAGTTCTGCGTAAATAGGTTCGCAATATGAACTTCTCTGAACACTCTCCCACTATGCGTATGTCCATCTTCTATGTCGTTGTCGCTGTCCGAATTTTTGAACATTAGCTTTTTCAAATCCAACCAGTCTACTATATATTCAAGATATTCTTCTCATGCAATAGCATCTTGATTTTCAACTTCAGAAAATGTAAATAAATTTCCTCTGGGCCCCTTGAAGAAATATCTCTCGTCTTGGCTGTATGACTCTACTCAGTCAACAACAAACTCGGTGATGTACCCTCCAATGGTGCTATCAAACCAGTGATCTATTGCTCGTGACACAACGTTATCGACTCTCTTGACCTTCTTGATCAATTTTGACGTCCAAACCATAGGAGGTCTAGATCTAATCTCAAACTGAGTATTTGCTAACCTATGTAACCATTAATATAGCTCCTGATGGATTCCTCCAAAGAAAATCTCATGTATATCAGTAACAATATATCTCTCCAAATAGTCCTTTGTACTAAGATTAGGGTTCCTGTTTTGGGCTTCAGCGAAGTCCTTTTCTTGATCCTCTATCCAATCTTCAATTTCTATCTTTGATGGAAACCACCTTGACAGTCCCTCAAGAAGATTCATGTCCCGACAATGAAACCATTTGCTATCATAGGGGCAAACCTAGGGTTCAACTCCAAGAGCACACCAACAAGCCCTAACTACTGGCCCTTTCAGCTACACCTGTGAAGAAGATGTAGTCTCACCTAAAGAAACTATGGGGGGGTTGCAGGACAAAGATTTCTACAACCAAGGGAACTATCAAGTGGATCCAACACTAGAACAATAAAACATGCATATATCACTTATCAGCTTAGATCTATTCCACACATCTATCATATCAACCACTGTAATGCAATAACAGTATATCCAAGCAAAATAACATAGCATCAATCACACACACAAGACAAGATATACGTGGTTCACCCTCTGTCTAGGGATACGTCCACATAACTATGATTTAGAATATATTAAGATGAAGCATACAATTCTTGTCTACGCTCTTCGATAGCAGATATTCTTTCTTCTTCTCTCTATCTCTCCCCTCCCTGCGCACCCAAATGGAGGGTTGATCTTAAATAAGCACACTTAAATAAAATTTTGCAAACATTTTCAAGAAAACAAGCCTTTATCATTTTTCAGATCAATATGATAAACTACTAGTAATATTACTCTGAGGACTCTGGTGACTCTAACTATTCTCATTGCTTAGTGTTGTTGAATCAAAAAGAGGGATAATAGTACTTACTTTAGTAGTATGTGCAGTTCCTGAAGTTTTTGGCTCATCCCGGCGAGGTTCTTCAGCTTTCCCTTCGTCTGTCCTAGCGGGTTCTGAGTGTTCTTCATCCGTCAGGTCTTCCTCTTATCCACTATAGAAACCCTCGTCCTCGTAGTTCTGCGTAAATAGGTTTGCAAGATGAACTTCTCTGAACACTCTCCCACTGAGCGTATGTCCATCTTCTATGTCGTTGTCACTGTCCGAATTTTTGAACATTAGATTTTTCAAATACAACCAGTCTACTATATCTTCAAGATATTCTTCTCATGCAATAGCATCTTGATTTTCAACTTTAGAAAATGTAAAAAAATTTCCTCTGGGTCCCTTGAAGAAATATCTCTTGTCTTGGTTCTATGACTCTACTCCGTCAACAACAAACTCGGTGATGTACCCTCCAATGGTGCTATCAAACTAGTGATCTATTTCTCATGACACAACGTTATTGACTCTCTTCACCTTCTCAATCAATGTCGATGTCCAAACCATAGGAGGTCTAGATCTGATCTCAGACTGGGTATCTGCTAACCTAGGTAACCATTCATATAGCTCCTGATGGATTCCTCCAAAGAAAATCTCATGTATATCAGTAATCATATATCTCTCCAACTAGTCCTCTGTACTAAGATTAGGGTTCCTGTTTTGGGCTTCAGCAAAGTCCTTTTCTTGATCCTCTATCCAATTTTGAATTTCTATCTTTGATGGAAACCACCTTGACATTCCCTCAAGAAGATTCCTATCCTGACAATGAAACCATTTGTTGGCACAGGGGAAGACCTACGGTTCAACTCCAAGAGTGCACCAACAAGCCCTAACTACTGGCCCTTTTAGCTACACCTGCGAAGCAGATGCAGTCTCACCTGAAGAAACTATGGGGGGGTTGCAGGACAAAGATATCTACAACCAAGGGAACTATCATGTGGATCCAACACTAGAACAATACAACATGCATACATCACTTATCAACTTAGATCTATTCCACACATCTATCAGATCTACCACAGTAATGCAATAACAATATATCAAGGCAAAATAACATAGCATCAATCACACACACAAGATAAGATATACGTGGTTCACCCTCTCTCTAGGGATACATCCACATAACTATGATTTAGAATGTATTAAGATGAAGCATACAGTTCTTGTCTATGCTCTTAGATAGCAGATATTTGTTCTTCTTCTCTATATCTCTCCCCTCCCTGTGCACCGAAATGGAGGGTTTATCGTCGCACCCAGTTGAATATCTTACAATACAGAAGGCTCTCATACTGAGCACTTCTCTCTCACATGATATTACTCACTCAATCACACAACAACAATGACAACCACCCATCCCAGGTCCTATTGACCTCTATTTATACATTACAATCACTCACTGACATCCTTAGGATGAAACCTAGGTGTCAAAACCCTAGATACCAAAACCCTAGGTGTCTAAAACCCTAAGTCAACTTGACTCGAATTTTCAGGGCTTTTCCAGTCTGTCTTTCCTTCCTTCTCATGCAGTGCTACAAAGCATCCAATGGTGGATTTTTCCCCTTGCTGAGTTATCCATGATCCTTATTCCTAGTTGATCTGTAATCCTCGATCTCCTCATCCAACGTCTTCTTTCCCTTTACTTCTCTCTGTCTTTTCTGGTCTTTTTCTCACTTCGACCTAGTAACAGTCACTGTGTCTTCTGCGCAGTTCACATTTTTCCTTTTCTTCCTTGAGATTCTCTTATTTCCATAACCAAGGGCCAACAATATACCATACACAATTTCAAATGGACTTTTCTTTGTGCTCCTATTCACTGAATTGTTGAATGCAAATTCTTCTTATGCCAGTATCTGATCCCATTAACGACCTTGCTCAGTGACTAAACTTATTAACAAGTTTCCGAGACTCTTATATCTACTTCAGTCTATCCATATGTCTGAGGGTGATATGTTGAACTAAAGGACAAGTTCATCCCCAACCTCTTCCATAGAGTCCTCCAAAAGTGTCCTACAAATTTGGTGTCCCTGTCTGAAACTATGCTCCTCGACAATCCATGTAGTCTCACTACTTCCCTGAAAAACAATTGGGCGATGTGTGTAGCATCGTTTTTCTTCTGGCATGGTATGAAATGTGCCATTTTTTTTAAATCTGTCCACCACAACAAATATGGAATCTCTCCCTTTTTGAGTTCTAGAAAATCCCGAATCAAAATCCATATCGATTACATCCCACGACCTTTCTGGAATTGGTAATGGATGATACAAACCAATGTTTTCTTGTCTTCCTTTTGCATACTGACAAATTCTGCATTTTTTCACAAACATTTTCACCTCTTCTCTCATGATCGACCAATAATACGAATTTCTCAACTGTGCAAATGTCTTATCATGACCAAAATGTCCAGCTAAACCTCTGGTGTGTTTCACTTTCGATAGGTTATCTCTCATTGAGCATTTCAGCATGCACAATTGGCTTCCTTTGAGCAGTATCCATCCTAGATCAAGTATTTAGTCCATGGGTTTTTTTCTCCCAACAAAGGATTCTTACATGCCTCATAAGCTTCCTTAAAATATACATCTTCTTTATACATCTCCTTGAGGTGTTCAAACCCTAAGGTCTCCACTTGGAATTCCTGTACAATCAAACTCCTCCTGCTCAAATCATCTGCAACTTTGTTAGCAGTTCCAACAATGTGCTTAGTAACAAAAGTAAAATTATGCATAAATTCTACCTATTTTTCATGTTTCTGATTCAAATTTTCTTGCCTTGTAATAAACTGCAAAGCTTGATTATCACTATACAAGACAAATTCTTTAGCAATTAGATAGTGCCTCCATTTTTTCAAAGCTTGAATCAATGCATAAAATTCCTTGTCATACATGGAATATTTATGCTTGGCGTCATTCAGTTTCTCACTGAAATAAGAAACTGGCCTATTGTCCTGACTCAAGACTGCTCCAATAGCTAATCCACTTGCATCGCATCTCACCTCAAATATTTTTCCAAAATTTGGTAAGACCAGAATTGGTTGCTCTGTGATTTTCGCCTTAAACACTTTGAAAAAAAATTCATCTTCCTCTATCTAACTGAAGGACTTGTGTTTCTTCTTCATAGTGTCCACCATGGGTGCACATATACCACTGAAATTTCTGATAAATTTTCTATAAAAATGCGCTAACCCATGAAAACTTCTTACTGCAAATATGTTGTTCGGTGACAGCCATTCTCTGATCGCTCTCACTTTTTGTGGGTCCATATTCAATTCATTTGAAGAGATTATGAAACCCAAATATATGAGCTCCTTCTTCATAAAAGAACTATTCTTTAGATTTATCAACAACTTCTCCTCCTGCAACTTTTCCATCACTAATTTCAAATGCCTTAAGTTCTCTTCCTTTGTCTTACTGAAGATTAGTATGTCATCTAGATATACTATGACAAAATTGCCTATGAAGTCTTTCAAAACTTCATTCATTAACCTCATAAACATGCTTGGCACATTTGTCAACCCAAATGGCATGACCAACCATTCAAACAATCCTTCATTTGTCTTGAATGTTGTTTTCCATCCATCTCCCTCTCACATCCTTATTTGATGATATCCACTTTTCAAGTCTATCTTGGAAAAATAACTCACTCCACTCAAATAGTCCATCAAATCATCCATCCTCGGTAAAGGGAATTTATACCTAATGGTTATCTTGTTGATGGCTCAGGAATCTATACACATTCTCCATCCCCCATCTTTATTTGGACTTAACACAGTTGGTACTACGCAAGGGATTAGGCTTTCCCTGACTAAACCTTTATCCAACAACTCCTGAACTTGATTTTTGACTTCCTCATTCTATCTAGGTGTCAACCTATAAGCTTCTTTTTTTGGTAAACTAGCTCCCGAAATAAGGTTAATATGATGGATTATACTCCTAATGGGTGGCAATGAGTGTGGTAACTCATCCACTACTATATCAACAAAGTTTTCTAACAGTTCCTGGATTTCCATAGGAAAATCTTCCACAAAAGTATTTGTAAGGATAAATCTAGGTTTCCTCACTACAACAAACTGCATTTCTTTCTCCTTTTTGACTTCTTTCAAGAGCTCCTTCCCACTCATGACAAGTATACTTTAACTAGCTTCCCTCTTTTTCTCTTTGTCTTCTATGGGTAACAACATATGTGCCCTATCATTCTTTTCTAGGGTATAGGTATTCTTCCTTCCATCATGAATAACCTTTTGATCATACTACCACGACCTCCCGAATAAAATATGACAGATATCCATAGGAATTACATCACATAATATTTCATCCCTATAACCTCCTAATTAAAATTCAACTTGGGATTGTTGATTTACCATTACTTGATGTCCTTTTTGCAACCATGATACCTTGTATGGGTTTGGATGTGCATTTGTCTTAAACTCCAACATATCCACCATCTCTGTGGATACTATATTGTCAGTGCTCCCGTTGTCTAGGATCACCTTGAAAACTCTATCTTTCACCTTGCAGGCATTTATGAACAAACTTTTTCGTTGAACTAGTTCCTCTGCCTCCTTTTCTAGCTCAAGAATATTTTTTCTCATCATCAAGTTCCTTTCTCATTATGCTACTTCTACTTCCACATGCTTCCGTGCTTCAACTATGTGTTCTTCACCTCCTCCTTCTTTATTTCTGTCGGGACATTACCAATATTTGTGTCCTTGTTTTCCATAGGTATAACATTTAACGATGCCTCCTCTGGCTCTTCCTCATCCTATGGAAAAAGAACTTCTTCCTCAATATTCTCCTTCCTTAGAACTTCCACCTTTCTCTGGGTGACTATGTTGTTTACCATCTTCAGCCTTCCTTTCTGGAACTTATCTCTGCTAGTTCCCTTACCTTTATTTGAATTTCCTCCTCTACTTCGTTGTCTTTGCTTCCTGGCCAATTTTTCTTCATATTTCAAGGCTGCTTGATAAGCATCCTCGACTGTACTAACCGACATCATGCTGATCTCTTCTTGTATTTTGTATCTCAGCCCATTGATATATCTGGTTGTCTTTTCATCTTCATTTTCCTTCTGTCAATCCCTAATGTTCAGTCTGTAAAATTCTTCAGTGTACTCCTTCACTAATAAACCTTTTTGTCTCAGGTTCTGCAATCTCCTGTACATATTTATTTGGTAATCCTTCAGGATAAATTTGTCTTTGAGTTTGGCTACCATCCTATCCCAGCATTTAATTTTCTCCTTACCATTTCTCTTGCATTCGGCTTGCAATTCATCCCACCATAGCATTGCATGACCCTTCAGTCTTGTCAATGCATTCTTCACAATCTTGTCTTCTTCAATATATTCATAATAGAAGTATTTTTTCATATCACATATCCAATCCAACAATTCTTCAGCTTCCAAATTTCCTTCATACATTGGTACCTCTATCCTTTCTCTGGATCCTATCTTTGAAACAACTTTTATCAAGCAATCTTGTGCAACATCGTCTGCTACATTTTCTTTGACCTCTTCTTCTTCTTCTCTCTCAACTTCATTGATATCTCCAGTGTTTGGTGCTCTCCTCTGTGTTGTTTCCATGGCATCCAGTCTCATTTGGATTCACCTCATTTCTTCTTCCATTTTCGCATTTTATCTATGCCTTCTGGGGGGCATGATTCCACTGCATCACCTACAAACAGAAATCAAATTTTTGATACCACAATTGATACCAATTTTCCTCCCTTATCCTTTTGTTTGTTGTCTTCAAACAAAACCAATATCATCTCTGATACCACCTGATGCAGCCCCCCTACTACCCCCGTAGGGCTATGCGACCTCTCGGTCAATGGATCTACGATTATTTAGTCGAAAGACTCTCTAGAACCTTAAAGGTCCCCTCCTATATCTAAACACAATCCCCTCGGCTTCCTAGTGTAGGTCTGAAAGCAACCTACGACCTTCCCTTTCGCTCTACTGTGAAAACTCAGAGTGTCGGCATTAGATCCTTTTTATATAAACCCTCTCTTGGTGTGACCTTGGGCTATGACCACTTGATTGTGGGTACGACCATAAGCAGTTTGCGGTCAAACTTCTTTTGGGCCCACAATTATCCTACAACCTCCATGCGTCCTCTTAACAAAACCATGGTTTGGATTACAGCCTGCCCTTGATTTGTTAAACTCCTCACAACTCTTGTCCCCGCAATGTTACAGGAACCTCGTTCTCATGATATTGATTATAAATTCTAAATTGATGATTCATACCTGTGCCCTTCAAATCTACAGACCATACATGTTCCCTCTAAATAAACGGTTGATATCTCTTCACAATTCCAGACTTCAAGAATTTGAAATCTCAAACCCAACTTCTTTTCGTATGTTAATCCTCCGGAGTTGGTGATCTACAGACATATGTCCTACTCATCAATGGTCTTGCTTTGTATTTGGGTGTTTGAATCTTCAAACCCATAACAATGGTCCAATGACCCCCTTCTTGATCGACACTCGAGATCTCCTCTGGGTCTTCGGACTTCTGAGATCTCAAATTTCAAACCATGCATTTTCTCCCTTGCTTTTATCCCAAGGTGGTGATCTCCTGATGTGTGGCCTCTTGATCTAATGATCAAGGATTACTTCAGGACTTTACCTGGATTGCATGGATCTACGCCATGTCTCCCTTAGATTCGGTGTCTACAAATCACTTCGGGACTTTACCCAGAGTTCACGGACTCGCACCATGTCTCCCTTAGATCTCACAGTCTAGAAATCACTTCGGGACTTTGGGTCTTTGAACTTCAGCAATATCAGTTCTAAAACTGAAAACACACTTCAAATTTTCTCCAGAGCTCGAGATATATTGACAAGTGTCTCCTCCTATATCAACAGCTCATGGTTCTTCATCTCTTCGGACTTCAGGTATTTCAAACTTTCACCTCTTACCTTCCTCTGGATCTCATGACCTGTCGACACGTACCCTCCTGGATCTATCGGTCCATATATGCTTCGGCTCTCCGGTTGTTCATGCTTCGGGAGTTTCAAGTTTCAAACTTGACTCCTTATGAACTCGCGATATCTTATGATTCATGCTCGCTTGACCAATCCAACATCTAAGATTCACTTCAGACGATCTGACATCTCAGGTATGTTTTGGATGATCGAACAATTGAGATTCCACTTCGGCGTTCTGGAGATTCGGGCTTCGGGAATCTCCAGCTTCAAACCATTCCTCCTCTTGAACTCACAACAACCAATGGCTATGATTCCTCTTGGAAATACAATGCTTGATCTTTTCCCCGCACAATCTGATGGATTAGATCTGTTGCTATGATCGGACAACTGAGATTCTATTTTAGGGTTCCGGTTCTTTGGGCTTCGAAAACCTCAAGTTTCAACCCCTATAGGTTCTCTCTCCTTTGTACGGAAAGTTCTAAGGCTCGTACACTTCCTTCTGATCCAACGACTGTTGGTCTCTTTTCACTGTGATCCAACAATCATGGTCACTCTTCCTCCTGAGCTTCTAATATCTCCCGCCCGAAAGATTTATCCGCTTTCAAAAGTTCCAGACCTTTGTTATCCCTACGAATCTGACTCCAGGATCTGACCAACACTCCTGAAAAGTGTTATCTCTTCTGAGCTTCGGTCCTTCAAATTATTTTTGACTTCCCACGAACACCTTACATTCTCAGTATTTCGAATAACTCAATTCGAAGAATTTATTGAAAAGCTATTCTTCTCCTCGCACACCTGGCGATCCTCTGCACTGGTTCTTAGAATCTTGTTGGATTCTTGATTCTATGTACACCTTGCACCTGGTCTGAGTTTCCCTGGTTCTCATTGAACATCTCTAAGCCAATCCGAGACTCAGTCGATGCACTCCTTACATTTGAGATGCATACCTTGCATACAAGTATCATAAGAGAAACAATTGAAACTCATCCATTTTCGTCACGAACTCATACAATCAATATCTCAAACCATCATTCATGAACAAAATAAACACAAGAACATATACAGAATATAACAGTCATTTAATCACACATCAAATGAACACAGTCTGAGCTTTGGGAGAATTATGTCTGTTCTATTCCTTCATGATAACAAAATTTCATATTATCATAGTATTTATCCTACTCTACTTTGTTCTACTAATATCTTTCATATCTATCTCCTTCTTCCTATTATGTCCATCTGTTACAATACAATAATCAAAAACCTATCTAAGGACTGCTCCAGGAGCTCTCTGTCCTGTCTGAAATCTATCCTATCAAACTCAAAGATATTACCTACTTTGTCCTATTACAATATCTACCAATTATTTCCATATAGAGTTAACACTCCATATCTGCAATCTCTTACAGTCCTTCACGACTTTACAAACAAGTTACAATTTTAAAATTGTTGTTTACAAAATATCCCAACAACCGATTTAAATTCTGAAATTAATGTTTGATTTGAAATTCTGGCATTGTTGAGATGTCATTCGTTTTCTTCCACGCATGTGTTGTTGACTTTGAAGGTGATGCTCCTACATCAAGTCGCCAGGTAATCTTATAAGGGAAAAACTCTAGAGGCAAGGCTTATCGAAAGTTTCATCTTGAGGAAGTTTTGACTCAGTGTTACCCAACAACGGCACCAAAATGTTATCGCCCAGTTTGTAGTTAGGATAATGGCTTGAAGAAAAGTGTTCAAACCGGTGTAATTGAACCAATCCTATCCACTGTCGTCTCGATGGGAAGGTTCTTTCTGTTTAGGGAGGTAAGGCCCAGGGGACATCCCCGGTGACCTTGGGTTTTGAGAAGGAAAAAAGGCTTAGAAGGCCTCAGTGATAATAATCCCCCTCACAAGTCACCACCTGATCAGAAATTCTTGGCTTATAGCCAATAAATATAACCGGAAGTAATAACCAATAAGAGTACCTGCCTGAGACAAAGCAACAAGAAACTATATGCACAAGCTTGCTTGTTGGTTAGTACTTCATATAGTCAATGAATTTTCTGATAATAAGCAATTGAGAAATAATATTGATGAAGTAAATCAATGTTTACAATATACCAATGATTACAATATCACTTCTCAATAAATGCTAAAGAAACTTGGCATTCAATGTAACAAAATCAACACTTCATAGATAATGCCTTAACCAACCATTCAATTGCTTTAAAATTAAAACGATAACTGCAAAAAGGTGTTTATAGCATAAGAAGATGAGGACAACACCAGGGTTAGAAGAATTAGTCTAGCCTAAGTTTAGTAAGAGTTAAGGCTTTTTCAAAGTATTTGGTTGTTTAAATGATCAAATTAATCTAGATAGAAAGACTTAGATCAATGTGCTCCTAGGGTATATGGAGCCAAATGAGGACGCAAGGGCTGAAGGATTAAGTGATGATGATGAAACTAAAGACAAGAGAGTTAAATTTTGAGGTGTTTCTATGGCAAGGCCTCAAATATGAAATCCTAGGGGATAAGGGATAAGAAATGCTAGGCATCGGTGCTCTCTCCTCCTTCTTTATCTCAATGGAAAAAATGGCTAGCTTAATCAATGATTGCATAAAACTAAGACAAGAGGGTTTGCAAGCAATGTGTTTCTATGGTAAGGCTTTACTAGGGAAACCCTAGGGAAAATCATCTCACCAAGGTGTAGAGACCTAGGCCTTGGTGCGTTTTCTCCTTCTTAGCTCAACAAATAAAAAAAACGGCTAGCTAGAAGAAGATGGATAAAGTGTTTCCTTTTTCTATCATCTTCAACAAATCAAATGTCTCATAATCTTGATGGGGACATGAGACAACGACATTAACTAGTGCTTTTCACCCAGGGTTTGATTCACAAAAATATAATAACATATGCAAATAAATGAAATTAAAACCATTCAATTAAGAAGTGTTTGCAGAAATTCACTTACATAAACCAAGAAACCATGTAGCAAAACCCTAGTTGTAACACCTTCCAACAAGAGAAATTCCAAAAATGCCAAGTAAAATCTTTCTTCAACAAGTGCGCCTCAATATTTCAGCCAATAACCCTAAGAAGGGTGCAAATTTCTGACCTCACTAATTAGTGAGTGAGAGATGATGAAAAGATGAAGGTAAAAACCTTCAATTTATACAGTAGCGATGACCTAAATTACATTTTAGGTCATTAAAAGGCAGACAAGGCCAAAATACTAAAATCATACTATTTTACATTAAATGTCTTAAAATTAAAACCTAATCAAGTAATAGTGAGACGTCATCCCCTTTCTAGGGTGACATTATCCCCTTTTAGGGAAAATGAAACCTCCTGGAGAAAAATGTTATCCCTCCTTGGGCTTCTCCAAGTTTCCACACGTGCCAAAACTGCCATATCTGCCTTTGAAAACATCCATACTGGTGGATGATGTCATGGGCTTCCTGGGAGACGTCCTGGGCCTTCCAAGGCCAATGTTCTTGTGGAGAGGGAATAACCCCCCTAGGTATAGGTTTGCTTAATTGCCTCTAGTGGATTATTCTTCTCTTCCTTTGTAAAAATGCAATGCCCTTTCTTTTCCCCCTACTAGGGTCTTAACATCCATTTGGTGGGATATTCATCCCCATGGAGGTCTGAACTGATCATCTCCCCATGTGTACATGTCCAACATGGTACATATCCATCGAGCATGATCCTGCACATCAACAACTAAACCCTCCATGGGCTCATAAGTCATGGGGATCATAGCAATGTCAATCACATCTAATCATCAATATTTATTAAACATGTGCATAAAACCCCTTTACCCCAGTCTAGTGCTCAAAGAGATTATACAACTCTGCAATACAAGTTTGGGGAAAGTGACAAGATGTCCTATTAGGCTAGTGTCTACTAGTAGAGGG
>SNQJ01S0188465.1:33335-47642 GCA_010110895.2 Picea sitchensis
GACCATACATGTTCCCTCTAAATAAACGGTTGATATCTCTTCACAATTCCAGACTTCAAGAATTTGAAATCTCAAACCCAACTTCTTTTCGTATGTTAATCCTCCGGAGTTGGTGATCTACAGACACATGTCCTACTCATCAATGGTATTGCTTTGTCTTTGGGTGTTTGAATCTTCAAACCCATAACAATGGTCCAATGACCCTCTTCTTGATCGACACTCGAGATCTCCTCTGGGTCTTCGGACTTCTGAGATCTCAAATCTCAAACCATGCATTTTCTCCCTTGCTTTTATCCCAAGGTGGTGATCTCTTGACGTGTGGCCTCTTGATCTAATGATCGAGGATTACTTCGGGACTTTACCTGGATTGCATGGATCTATGCCATGTCTCCCTTAGATTCAGTGGCTACAAATCACTTTGGGACTTTACCCAGAGTTCACGGACTCGCACCATGTCTCCCTTAGATCTCACAGTCCAGAAATCACTTCGGGACTTTGGGTCTTTGATCTTCAGCAATATCAGTTCTAAAACTGAAAACACACTTCAAATTTTCCCCAGATCTCGAGATCTATTGACAAGTGTCTCCTCCTATATCAACAACTCATGGTTCTTCGGCTCTTCGGACTTCAGGTATTTCAAACTTTCACCTCTTACCTTCCTCTGGATCTCATGACCTGTCGACACGTACCCTCCTGGATCTATCGGTCCATATATGCTTCGGCTCTCCGGTTGTTCATGCTTCGGGAGTTTCAAGTTTCAAACTTGACTCCTTATGAACTCGCGATATCTTATGATTCATGCTCACTTGACCAATCCAACATCTAAGATTCACTTCAAATGATCTGACATCTCAGGTATGTTTTGGATGATCGAACAATTGAGATTCCACTTCGGCGTTCTGGAGATTCGGGCTTCGGGAATATCCATCTTCAAACCATTCCTCCTCTTGAAATCACAACAACCAATGGCTATGATTCCTCCTGGAAATACAATGCTTGATCTTTTCCCCACACAATCTGATGGATCAGATCTGTTTCTATGATCGGACAACTGAGATTCTATTTTAGGGTTCCGGTTCTTTGGGCTTCGAAAACCTCAAGTTTCAACCCCTATAGGTTCTCTCTCCTTTGTAGGCGAAGTGCTAAGGCTCGTACACTTCCTTCTGATCCAACGATTGTTGGTCTCTTTTCACTGTGATCCAACAATCATGGTCGCTCTTCCTCCTGAGCTTTTAATATCTCCCGCCCGAAAGATTTATCCGCTTTCAAAAGTTCCAGACCTTTGTTATCCCTACGAATCTGACTCCAGGATCTGACCAACACTCGTGAAAAGTGTTATCTCTTCTGAGCTTCGGTCCTTCAAATTATTTTTGACTTCCCACGAACACCTTACGTTCTCAGGATTCCGAATAACTCAGTTCGAAGGATTTATTGAAAAGCAATTCTTCTCCTCGCACACCTGGCGATCCTCTGCACTGGTTCTTAGAGTCTTGTTGGATTCTTGATGCTATGTACACCTTGCACCTGGTCTGAGTTTCCCTGGTTCTCATTGAACTTCTCTAAGCCAATCCGAGACTCATTCGACGAACTCCTTACATTCGATATGCACACCTTGCATACAAGTATCATAAGAGAAACAATTGAAACTCATCCATTTTCGTCACGAACTCATACAATCAATATCTCAAACAATCATTCATGAACAAAATAAACACAAGAACATATACAGAATATAACAGTCATTTAATCACACATCAAATGAACACAGTCTGAGCTTTGGTAGAATTATGTCTGTTCTATTCCTTCATGAAAACAAAACTTCATACTATCATAGTATTTATCCTACTCTACTTTGTTCTACTAATATCTCTGATATCTATCTCCTTCTTCCTATTATGTCCATCTGTTACAATACAATAATCAAAAACCTATCTAAGGACTGCTCCGCAAGCTCTCTATCCTGTCTGAAATCTATCCTATCAAACTCAAAGATATTACCTACTTTGTCCTATTACAATAGCTACCAATTATTTTCATATAGAGTTAACACTCCATATCTGCAATCTCTTACAGTCCTTCACGACTTTACAAACAAGTTACAATTTTAAAATTGTTGTTTACAAAATATCCCAACAACCGATTTAAATTCTGAAATTAATGTTTGATTTGAAATTCTGGCATTGTTGAGATGTCATTCGTTTTCTTCCACGCATGTGTTGTTGACTTTGAAGGTGATGCTCCTACATCAAGTCGCCAGGTAAGCTTGTAAGGGAAAAACTCTAGAGGCAAGGCTTATCGAAATTTTCATCTTGAGGAAGTTTTGACTCAGTGTTACCTGACAACGGCACCAAAATGTTATCGCCCAGTTTGTAGTTAGGATAATGGCTTGAAGAAAAGTGTTCAAACCGGTGTAATTGAACCAATCCCATCCACTGTCGTCTCGATGGGAAGGTTCTTTCTGTTTAGGGAGGTAAGGCCCAGGGGACATCCCCGGTGACCTTGGATTTTGAGAAGGAAAAAAGGCTTAGAAGGCCTCAGTGATAATAATCCCCCTCACAAGTCACCACCTGATCAGAAATTCTTGGCTTATAGCCAATAAATATAACCGGAATTAATAACCAATAAGAGTACCTGCCTGAGACAAAGCAACAAGAAACTATATACGCAAGCTTGCTTGTTGGTTAGTACTTCATATAGTCAATGAATTTTCTGATAATAAGCAATTGAGAAATAATATTGATGAAGTAAATCAATGTTTACAATATACCAATGATTACAATATCATTTCTCAATAAATGCTAAAGAAACTCGGCATTCAATGTAACAAAATCAACACTTCATAGATAATGCCTTAACCAACCATTCAATTGCTTTAAAATTAAAACGATAGCTGCAAAAAGGTGTTTATAGCATAAGAAGATGAGGACAACACCAGGGTTAGAAGAATTAGTGTAGCCTAAGTTTAGTAAGAGTTAAGGCTTTTTCAAAGTATTTGGTTGTTTAAATGATCAAATTAATCTAGACACAAAGACTTATATCAATGCGCTCCTAGGGTATATGGAGCCAAATGAGGATGCAAGGGCTGAAGGATTAAGTGATGATGATGAAACTAAAGACAAGAGAGTTAAACTTTGAGGTGTTTCTATGGCAAGGCCTCAAATATGAAATCCTAGGGGATAAGGGATAAGAAATGCTAGGCATCGGTGCTCTCTCCTCCTTCTTTATCTCAATGGAAAAATCGGCTAGCTTAATCAATGATTGCATAAAACTAAGACAAGAGGGTTTACAAGCAATGTGTTTCTATGGTAAGGCTTTACTAGGGAAACCCTAGGAAAAATCATCTCACCAAGGTGTAGAGACCTAGGCCTTGGTGCGTTTTCTCCTTCTTAGCTCAACAAATAAGAAAAACGGCTAGCTAGAAGAAGATGGATAAAGTGTTTCCTTTTTCTATCATCTTCAACAAATCAAATGTCTCATAATCTTGATGGGGACATGAGACAATGACATTAACTAGTGCTTTTCACCCAGGGTTTGATTCACAAAAATATAATAACATATGAAAATAAATGAAATTAAAACCATTCAATTAAGAAGTGTTTGCAGAAATTCATTTACATAAACCAAGAAACCATGTAGCAAAACCCTAGTTGTAACACCTTCCAACAAGAGAAATTCCAAAAATGCCAAGTAAAATCTTTCTTCAACAAGTGCACCTCAATATTTCATCCAATAACCCTAAGAAGGGTGCAAATTTCTGACCTCACTAATTAGTGAGTGAGAGATGATGAAAAGATGAAGGTAAAAACCTTCAATTTATACAGTAGAAATGACCTAAATTACATTTTAGGTCATTAAAAGGCAAACAAGGCCAAAATACTTAAATCATACTATTTTACATTAAATGTCATAAAATTAAAACCTAATCAAGTTATAGTGAGACGTCATCCCCTTGCTAGGGTGACATTATCCCCTTTTAGGGAAAATGAAACCTCCTGGAGAAAAATGTTATCCCTCCTTGGGCTTCTCCAAGTTTCCACACGTGCCAAAACTGCCATATCTGCCTTTGAAAACATCCATACTGGTGGATGATGTCATGGGCTTCCTGGGAGACGTCCTGGGCCTTCCAAGGCCAATGTTCCTGTGGAGAGGGAATAACCCCCCTAGGTATAGGTCTGCTCAACTGCCTCTAGTGGATTATTCTTCTCTTCCTTGGTAAAAATGCTACACCCTTTCTTTTCCCCCTACTAGGGTCTTAACATCCATCTGGTGGGATATTCATCCCCATGGAGGTCTGAACTGATCATCTCCCCATGTGTACATGTCCAACATGGTACCTGTCCATCGAGCATGGTCCTGCACATCAACAACTACACCCTCCATGGGCTCATAAGTCATGGGGATCATAGCAATGTCAATCACATCTAATCATCAATATTTATTAAACATGTGCATAAAACCCCTTTACCCCAGTCTAGTGCTCAAAGAGATTATACAACTCTGCAATACAAGTTTGGGGAAAGTGACAAGATGTCCTATTAGGCTAGTGTCTACTAGTAGAGGGTGGGTGAGGTGGATGGGGATGGCTGGGCAAAAGGTACAATGATAGTAGGGATGGCTTACCAGTGGGTGCCTATGTGGAGGGTGAGCTGCACCTGTCATGGATGCAAATATTTCCAAGCACATTCATGCCTTTTAATCTTCATTTTTTCCAAGATGCTAGTCAAAGGACACTACCTTGCCTTAGTGACTAGTGTTTGCAATGTTAGCCACAAACATTTCATGGAAATGAGAAGGTTGGCTCATGATGAGACCCCCTTTCTCTTTGCTATGCCACCAAGAGCCACTACCCTGGCATGGTGACTAGATAATGGTACTGTCATACCGCTAGATGCTCATGGACTTAATAGGCCGACTCGTGATGAGACCTCCTATCCTCTAACCAGGTCTTGTATTATTGTTTTTTTTATCTTTTTATTGATTTTTCTCTCAAGAAGCTAGTCAAGGGACACTTCCCTAGCTTGGTGACCAGATGTGGCAATGTTACCCACAAGTAATTTCATGGAAATGAGAAGGATGGCTCGTGATGAGACCCCCTTTGTTTTCTATATGCAACCAAAAGGCACTACCCTGGCATGGTGACCAGATGTTGGTAATGTCATACCATTGGGCACGCATGGACCTAATGAGCTAGATAGTGATGAGAACCTCCATCACTAAACTAGGTCTTGATTTGTTTTTTACGGGTCCCTCTGTTTCTTGATGAGAATCCTTTTATTGCTTTCTCGGGGATCCCTAAGCGAAGCATCTCAAGGTTTTATTCTTAGGATTTTATTTTCAGCTGTTTTTACTGCCCAAGCCTTTAGCCCATTCTTCCCACAAGGTAATGTACAACCCCTAAATAAATGGCTAACCCTATGCCCAGACTAATGTAATGGGATGGGTGAGAGGGAAATAATATGGAAAGTGGTATGCATGATAGGAACAAATGATGGCTTTTCAGAAATCCCCCCAGTGGAAACTCAATGCCTAATGGACACAATCTTGCTAGGGCATCCTATGATTCCCCCCATACATGGTCAAGTGAACAAGCATAAGATCCAAGCACCTGTCAGGAACAAAGGAATTAAATTCACATATTCAAAGGTTTTGAGGATCATAGGGACACATACCATGATACCCAGACTCATTACCTCATGGAGCAAAAACCATCTCTGATGCAGGACCAAGCCGAATGTGATGGATGCTACTACTGCTGCTGACAAAGTGGAGGCACTAAAAGGGAGAAAAGATGAGCCTTTCAGGGCCATGCTCAAGTCGATATGGCTCTTGGTACTCCATGTCTAGGACCTATGGGCCTCAAGACATAATATCCTAGTTATCCCTGAAAGTGGGGTATAACATCTGGCTCCAACTCAGGGACATGTGCTCACCGTAGAGCGCATGAGAACCGCATCATCTCTGGCATAAACTACAACGTTCTTGATCTCAATAGAAAACATTAGTAACCAATTGGGGTGGTGATACCACCCCAACATATATATATATATATATAAGACTGAAATAAAGCAATCATAAGTGTGAATGTGAAAGGAAACTATTCTAACATGCAATGCAGATGGTATAATACAACAAATGAAAAATGCCTACCTACTTATTTGTACTTACCTATGAGTTTAGGTTCCCCCACCTTGTTGAGGTTTGAGGAGGTGCTCGTTGATCGGTAATGGGCACCTTATTCCTTCCAAAGTGGACAAGTAGTATGAGTCGTCAACTGATTCTCTTCCAACTTTGAAAGGTCCGAGCCAATATTGAGTACTTTCTTTGAAATTATTTGGCTCTCCCTTCTGGGTATCCCACATCCACAGTATGTCCCCTTCCTTGTACTTTCTGATTTTGTATTTGGTTGTTCCTTGAACAACCCCAGTGTATTGTGTGGAGGGAGGGGGTGGGATTCTACAGTAAACACTTCTTGCTGGGAAGGATGAATCAATACATCATCTTTTGTTGTTTTTAGTATCTTCACAGTCTCAACTTCCTTGTCTTTATACTTGCCTAGGACTTGTTGGTAACCCTCTTTCTTGGGCCACTGAATCTGATCAAAGTCTTACTCTATTGTAAAAGGCATATCATTTGGAGAAAACTTAGGAAGAGTTTGTATGATTAACTCATGTGTTTTGTCATCTTTGATGGGATTTGTAGGTTCTTTCACATTAGTTGTAGTCACAGGTACATTAAGAAGATGACCTATAGTTCCATCTTTTAAAGGTATATTCACATAAGTGAGATCCATATCAAGAGTACCTCCCAGTTTTGCAGAAAACTTCCTAGACAACAACATCCCCCACACATATGGGACATCTACTACCACTATGTCCATGTGGATGACTTTCTCGAGGTATTCTTTAAGGAAATATTTGACATTCTCAATCACCCCATGTGTGGGTATGGATTTAGATTCAAAGCCACACACATTATTGTAAGGTCATGTGACTTTTAAACCTACTTGTTGCATGACCTTGAGGGACATGATGTTAGCATCAACCCCTGAATCCAACATGCAGTTGTTGAGGCTCTTGTTATTCATTACCATGGTCATGAAAAAGGGAGGATTCTCATCGTATTGGACCCTAAAGTGATCGGCTTGCAACATGATAGGAGGGTCCATGGGTCCATCTGATTCTTTGAAGAAATTGTCAAATCATTCTTTGATAGATTGTACCTTAATGACTTCTTTCAGAGGAATGGTTACATGCATCTTAGATAGCGCCCCTTCAAAGTCAAAGTTTAAGTCCACATTCTCGGTTTTGGAAATTTTAGAGAGGATAATGTCTGAGGGTGGAGTTTTCGTTTGATTTTCTACAGGAATGGTAGAGATGGTTTGGTTCAGCTTCTTTCGTCTATACACCTAGCACTCTTTTTCCTTCAACTTTTCTTTCGATTCATGGTCTTGGTTGTTTATTACTGCCATTCTATCCAACCTGGTTACTTCTTTCATGCCCTCGGGATGCTCTTTAATGGTGATATTTATTTGAGGGTATTCCATGAGATGTCCCATATTGTTCACTTGTTCATGGAAATCATTGTTATAAGGACACTCATGTTCCCAATGTGCTTCACTACACTGCAAACACCAAGGGTTTTCATCCATGATATTTGCAGGATATAAGGTGTTTTGAACCTCTTGATCAATCTTTGGTTTATTGAATTGGTTCCTCTTTTGGAATTGGCCTTTGTACGGGACTCTAGGTGCTTGGATCTGGGCTCTTTCCAAGTCGACAATTCTACTCATCATTAGCTCTTGATTTTTTATCATGCCATCCATGGTTTCTTGTAATTTTTCCATACTGGTGCAAAGGTCGGAAGTAGGTTTGGTATTGTGGACTATCTTGGGTTTAGTGTCCATCTTTCCCATTGGATTTGTGAAAGGCTCAATCTTAGACGAATTGAGGTTTCCTTCAATTTTGGTAGCCAATTCTTGAGCTTCTTGGATTGTTTGGGGGTTCTTGTCTCTGAGGAGATACCCTAGTTGACCCATGATAGACTTGGTGTAGATGTAGACAAGGTAATTATTGGTTGGATGATGGCTCACAGGAATGTTTTGCAATAGGGTTTCAAACCTAGTGTGGAATTGTCGAATGGACTCATTCTCATGTTTCCAAAGGGAATTCATCCTGGTGAGAAGCATGTTGGGGTCTTGTTTGATACTCCACCTCTTGAGAAAGTGTTCTTCTAGTTTGTCCATGGTTTTAATACCTCCATCGAGAATAGTATGGTACCAACACCTTAAAGCATCAAGGAGGGTAGCGGAGAACAATTTCATGACTAGGTCTTCAGCATCATCACTAACGGGGTGAAGATCAAAAAATTCCCGAAAAATGCTCATATGTTCTTCATCACTGATTGCATTAGTACCGGTAAACTTAGGCAACCACTTCTCATACTTGGGTGGCATTTGCCTATGGTAGCCTGGTATATCTGACATGTCTAGTGGCTTGAAGAGAGTAGATGACCATTGTCTTTGATTATTTCCCAGGTTCGGTGCATTGGTCTGAGTTGTTGTGCTATACATGGGGTTCAAAGGAATATTTCCTCCGAAAATTTATTTTACAACAGGAGAGTTTTAGGGAGGATTTCTTTTGAAGGATTGAGGATGATTTTTGAACCTCCTTGTAGTTTGTGGAGTCACTGAAATATTTTCTTGGCACTATCAAAGAAAAAGCGAAAACACCCTAAGTGGAGTCACTAGGTAAGCTTGTAAGGTAAAAACTCTAGAGGCAAGGCTTACCGAAAAGTGTCGTCTTGAGGAAGTTTTGACTCAGTGTTCCCCAGAAATGGCGTCAAAATGTTATCGCACATTTTGTATTTAGGATAATGGCTTGATGAAAAGACATGAAATTGGAGTAACTGAACCAATCCTACCCACTGTCACCTCAATGGGAAGTTTCTTTCTATTTAGGGAGGTAAAGCCAAGGGGAGACGTCCCCGGTGACCTGGGGTTTTGAGAAAAAAAAAAGGCTTAGAAGGGCTAAGTGATAATAATCCCCTTCACAAATCACCACCTGATCAGAAAGTCCTAGATTATAGCCAATAAAGGTAAGAAGAAGTAATAAACAATAAGAGTACATTCCCGAGACAAAGAAATAAGAAAATATATATGCAAGCTTGCTTGCTGGTTAGTACTTCATATAGTTAATTCATTTTCTGATAATAAGCAATTAAGAAATAATATTGATGAAGTAAATCAATGTTTACACTATAGCAATGATTACAATATCACTTCTCAATAAATGCTAAAGAAACTTGGCATTCAATGTAACAAAATCAACACTTCATAGATAATGCCTTAACCAACCATTCAATTGCTTTAAAAGTAAAATGATAGATGCACAAAGGTGTTTATAGCACACGAAGATGATGACAACACCAGGGTTAGAAGAATTAGTCTAGGCTAAGGTTAGTAAGAGTTAGGGTTTGTTCAAAGTATTTGGTTGTTTGAATGATCAATTTAATCAAGACACAAGGGTTTAGATCAGTGAACTCCTAGGGTATATGGAGTTAAAAGAGGACGAAAGGGTTGAATGATTAAGTGATGATGATGAAACTAAATACAAGAGAGTTAAACTTTGACGTGTTTCTATGGCAAGGCCTCAAAGAAGAAACTCTAGGGGAGAGAGGCTCACTTTGGTGTAGAAATGTTAGGCCTCAGTGCTCTCTCCTCCTTCTTTAGCTCAATGGAAAAAATGGCTAGCTTAATCAATGATTGCATAAAACTAAAACAAGAGGGTTTGCAAGCAATGTGGTGGTATGACAAGGATTTACTAGGCAAACCCTAGGGAAAATCGGCTCACCAAGGTGTAGAGACATAGGCCTTGGTGCGTTTTCTCCTTCTTAGCTCAACAAATAAGAAAAATGGATAGCTAGAAGAAGATGGATAAAGTGTTTCTATGGAAAGGCTCTATCCTCTTCAACAAATCAAATGGCTCAAAATCTTGACAAGGACATGAGACAAGGACATTAACTAGTGCTTGTCACCTAGGGTTTGATTCAGCAAAATATAATAACATATGAAATTAAATGAAACTAAAACCATTCAATTAAGAAGTGTTTTCATAAATTCACTTACATAAACCAAGAAACCATGTAGAAAAACCCTAGTTGTAACACCTTCCACAAAGAGAAATGCCATAAATGCCAAGTAAAATCTTCCTTCAGCAAGTGTGCCTCAATATTTCAGCCAATTACCCTAAGAAGGGCACAAATTTCAGAACTGACTAATGAGTGAGTGAGAGATGATGAAAAAATGAAGGTAAAAACCTTCAATTTATACAATAGCAATGACCTAAATTACATTTTAGGTCATTAAAAGGTCGACAAGGCCAAAATACCAAAATCATATTTTTTTACATTAAATGTTTTAAAATTAAACCCTAATCAAGAAATAGTGAGACGTCATCCCCTTTCTAGGGTGACATTAACCCCTTTTAGGGAAAATGCAACCTCCTGGAGGAAAACGTTAGCCCCTCCTTGGGCCTCTCCAAGCTGCCACATGTGCCAAAACTGCCATATCTGCCTTCTAGAATGTCCATACTGTTGGGTGACATCATGGGCTTCCTAGGAGATGTCCTGGGCCTTCCAAGGCCAACGTTCCTGTGGAGAGGGCTCAAACCCCCTAGGTACAGGTCTACTCAGTTGCCTCTGGTGGATTCTTCTTCTCTTCCCTAGTACAAACTCTCTACCCTCTCTCTGCCCCATGTTGGGGTCTCAACATCTATCTAGTGGGATCTTCAGCCCCATGGAGGTTCGAACTGGTCATCTCCCCATGTGTACATGTCCAACATGGTACCTGTCCGTCGGGCATGATCCTGCACATCAACAACTACACCCTCTATGGGCTCATAAGTCATAGGGATCATAGAAATTTCAATCACATCTAATCATCAATGTTTATTAAACATGTGCATAAAACCCCTTTACCCCAATCTAGTTCTCAAAGAGATTATACAAGTCTGTAATACAAGTTTGGGGGAAGTGACGGGACATCCTATTGGGCTAGTGTCTACTGGTAGAGGGATTTTTCTGGAAAGGATCAAATCCAAGTCATGTAGGTGGGTGAGGTGGATGGTGATGCCTGGGAAAAAGGTGCAGTGATAGCAGAGATGGATTACTAGTGGGTGCCTCTCTGGAGGGTGAGATGCACCTATCTTGGATGCAAATATTTCCAAGCCCATTCATACCTTTTAATCTTCATTTTTTCCAAGATGATAATCAAAGGACACTTCCCTGGCTTGGTGACCAGTCGTGGAAATGTTAGCCGCAAAAATTTCACGAAAATGAGAAGGATGGATTGTGATGAGACCCCCTTTCTCTTAGCTATGCCACCAAGAGCCACAACCCTAGCGTGGTGACTAGAGACTGGTAGTGTCACACCGCTAGATTCTCATGGACCTAATAGGATGACTCGTGATGAGACCTCCTATCCTCTAACCAGGTCTTCTCTTATTGTTTTTTATCTTTTTATTTCTTTTTCTCTCAAGAAGCTAGTCAAGGGACATTGCCCTGGCTTGGTGACAAGAGGTGGCAATGTTACCCACAAGTGCTTTCACGAAAAATAGAAGTTTGGCTCGTGATGAGACCCCCTTTCTTTTGGCTATGCAACCAAAAACCACTACCCTGGCATGGTGACCAGATCTTGGTAGTGTCATACTGTTAGGCACCCATGGACCTAATGAGTTGGCTCATGATGAGACCCCCCATCCCTAAACTAGGTATTGATTTATTTTTTATGGGTCCCTTTGTTTCTTACTAAGAATCCTTTTATTTCTTTCTTGGGGATCCCTAGAGAAGCATATCAAGGTTTTATTCTTAGGATTTTATTTTCAGCTGCTTTTACCCCCTTTCCTTTAGCCCATTCTTCCCACAAGGTAAGGTACAACCCCTAAATGAATGGCTAACCCTATGCCCAAAAAAATGTAATGAGATGGGTGAGAGAGAAATAAAATGGAAAGTGGTATGTATGACGGGAACAGACAATGGATTTTCAGAAATTCCCCTAGTGGCAACTCAAAACCTAATGGACACAATCTTACTAGGGCATCCTATGATTCCCCCCATGCATAGTCAAGTGGACAAGCATAAGATCCAAGCACCTGTTAGAAACAAAATAATTAAATGCACATATTCAAAGGTTTTGAGGATCAAAGTGACACATACCATGATACCCGAACTCATTACCTCATGGAGAAAGAACCATCTCTGATGCAGGACCAAGCCGAAGGTGATGGATGTTGTTGTTGCTGCTGAAAAAGTGGAGGTGCTGAAAGGGAGAAAATATGGGCCCTCCAGGGCCATGCTCAAGTCAATCTGGCTCTCGGTACTCCATGTCTAGGACCTGTGGGCCTCGAGACATAATATCCTAGTTATCCTTGAAAGTGGGGGATAAGAATGCCTTTTAAAATTTCTCGTTTTATCTTGTTCTTTTTCTTGGGGACAATTTCTTGCAATATGTCCCATCTTCTAGAAAATGGCGTATCTGAAGCTTGAGAGATCTTTATGAGAATATTTTTTTTTATGAGGCTTCTGAAATCTTTTGTGAGAGTGAACTTCTTTCTTGTTCTTTCCTTTTCTTGCGTGAACTATTAGCACTTGATCTTCATTGTTCTCTATATTTTCCTTTCTTACCTCTAATCTATATTATTCTTGAGTACAATCTTCCCACAACCTGTTGAACTTAGTTAACTTTCTTCTAGAAAAGATTCCTTGGATGAAGGATTCCCAAGAATTTGGAAGACCATTTAATGTGGTCATCGTTATCTCAACTTCTTCAACTAAGTCTCTAATAGCTCCAAGATGTTCTTTAATCTGGGACACTCTTGTGAAGTAAGATTGTATGGTTTCTAAACTTTTCATTTTCACACTATTGAGTTGAGTCCTCAAGGTCATTTTTCGAGTGATGTGCTTTCCTTCAAATAGACGAGATAAGGCATCCATCATTTAATTTTGGGTATTTAATGCTGAGACCTGAATAATCAAATGGCTCTTGATGGAATTAGCAATGATCCTCTTTTCTTTGATCAGATATTTCTTATGTTTGGCATTGGCCTCATCTTCCTCTCGTTCTTCAATATCTTGTTCAACAAAACTTACAAGGCCATTCTCTTCTAGAATGAGCATCACTCTATACTTCCATGCTTGGAAGTCATCGACTCCTTCAATATTTTCGTCAAGATTGGTACCGGTAGTCATCTTGCATGGAACAAGTAAAAAAATAACTTTTCAAGATGAGGATTTTAGACCTTACCAGAGAGATTGTTGAGTCAAGGATGAAATCTTGTCACAAAATATGCAACAGTTGCAACTAGACATAAGGTTTATGCGGAAACCCTAATTTTTCAACTTTCAAATCTTGAAATTATGATCCACAGACTAGATGCGTTCTACTAGGGAGAGCTCCTAGGTGTGGTTACTTTCTCCAACATCCTCCTTAAAAGTGAAAATGTCACCTTTAGGGTTTATGTAGTAACCCTAATTCTACAGTAGCTACAATACTCAAAAATGAATTTTAGAGTGGGTGCGCTAAGGCTAGTCACTTATTATAAACTTTGAGTTGGTCTCTTTCAAACCTCGATATGATACCATGTTGATATTTTACTTGTACAACTAATAGTTACAGTTATTCATTACCTTGATGATTACAACTTCATGTGACATTCTCCAAATCGTACTCATCTGGACTGAGTTGAGATGATCTGTGAGAACACCTATGTGATATGTGAGTCATACTCCTCTGGACTGAGTTGAGATGACTTGTATTTGTCTCTTTTCATGCTCCTCTGGAATGAGTTGGTATGTATTGAGATGGTCTCATGTCATACTCCTATGGACTTAGTTGAGTTGACTTGAGATGGCTCTTCAGTTCATACTCCTATGGATTTAGTTGAGTTCATCTGTTGAGAGTGACTTTCCTTTTGTTTGATCACATGTGGACTTGTCCCTAGTGGTAGATCACTAGAGGATGTGTGATGTCCCGTCCCCAAGATTAGGCCAACAGGGAGTGACTTAGTAGTCTATATGTTCCCGTAGACTATAGTCAGGCACAAGTAGGGAACCAGATGGAGAAATAAGGAGAAATTAAGGCTAAACGATAAATTAATCCTAAATACTTAGGAAAAGTCACTTAAGCCTAAGTCAACGAAGAATTAGAACGAAAAGGTGATAAGGGGGGGCGACTTAATTGACAAATAATTCACTTAGGAGGAAATGCGCCTAGGTTAAGTGATGTCAACGAAGAATTAGGTCGGGAAAGATATA
>SNQJ01S0188467.1:0-18339 GCA_010110895.2 Picea sitchensis
TTTCCTCAGGAAATATCTGTCTCTGTGTTTCTCATATGTGTGACTGATGCTGAATATGCCATTGTTTATTCCCCTGCATTATTGTGATCATCATTTAGTGTCTCAAGCAAAGAGTTTAAAAGAAGCATAATTGTTTAAGCACGATAACAACTGATTCACACCCCCCCTCTCAGTTGTCCAACATTGTATACACCCGCCCACCCTCGGGTTCAAACCTACAACCTACTTGTCTTCTCATTTTGTTTGGTTAAAAAACCTCTTGAATGATGTATTTTTTCCCTCTTTACTTGTTTGACTAAAATAGATAGATGGATAGGCATATTAATTGCATAGATACGATAGGTGAAGTTGCATTTATTAGGTAGGTGAGGGATGGAGAATTATCGAGAAATATCTCATCCCATGTATTTTAATTTTAGTTTTATATGTGAATGTGAAGAAGAGCTCAAGAGCTCCATTGTTGTGTGTGTTCGTACTTTGTTTTGTAAATGCTTGCCTCTGTTTGAACATGAACATGGTATCAAAGAAGGAGTAAGACCCTTTGAAGATTGGAGAGCAATTTGCAAGACATTCCAAAGAAATTTGAAGCTTGATCAATCCGCAATAGGAGGACGAGAGTTTCAAGGCATTATGGTGCAAAAATTTGAAGAAAAGCACTTCGAAAAATCGCATTTTAGAACTCAGTTGCCCCCTGCCTTTGTACACAGTGGGACCAAAATATTTTGGTCGCCCTTAGCTAGTTTAGGACCCATGATCAAGCATTTTTAGTCACCTAGTCACCCCTAGAATACACAGAAGCAACGACCGAAAATCAGCTCTTACACGATTTTCTCTGGTCACGCCCAGACTGAAGAGAAAAATCAACCAGACAAGAAAGAATTTTGGGTTTTCTGTTTTGACAGAGAAAAAACCATCTTGGTCAAGTTTTAATTTTAGGTAGTTAGAGAGGTAGTGGATACCATCCAATGTAAGGTGGACTAGGTCCACTGTATTATTAAATAAGGCCCATTGTGGTAGTTAGATATAATAAATGTAAGAGGACTTCTTAGAAGATTCTTCTTCTAGAATATTCCTCCTCTAGAATGTTCTTAGATGATGGTAGCACTATATAAATGGGTTCAAACAATGTAATGGGATATGAAGAGAAGCATTGTATTTTGAGTGGTATCCGAATAGGAGGATGTCCCCTCGAAGAGGCAAGTGAACAGGAGAGGATTCCTTCCATAATAGGATCCATTTTATGGTGTTGCCCTACCTCAAGGGTTTTCAATAACAAAAGTGTGGTTTCTTCTATATTTTATTTTTTTGCAAATTTATTTTTTCGGAGAAAAAAAAGAGGCCCGAGAACTTTTGGATGATTTATATAGGTTTTGGTGAAAACTTTGTTGAAACTGATTGTAAATTTGAGTTCCTTTCAGAAAAACACCCAATTTAAAAAAACAAATCGTCTGAAACAAAGTCCAGGAAGTAAATTTATTTGCATTTTTAAATCTGCAATTTTCAGGGTTTTTTCCACGAACGCCTATGTGATTTTTCTAATTTTTGTAGTAGCTAGAGTTGCATTTCACAATTTCACCCAAATTGAGAAATAAAAAATCATCTGAACCAGAGTTATGAAAATTTGAGGATGCCATAAAACAAAGAAATCATTATGGTGAATTTATCAAATGTGACACATACATGTGTATGTGGTAGACCGATTGAGTAGGCTACCTCTACTACTGCATAAGTGGTGGAGATGGACACTAATGCATCAATGGACATAGAGGGTCTGCTAAACAGGCGTAGGAAATACAAAACAACATACAATAAAATATCAATATAGCTACACAAAATACTATATAAATATATAAAAATGAAGAACATAGAGATGGTTAAGATATTAACTGCCTCCATGAAGTTCTTCTTTCCACTGGCCTCAATAGTCCCATAAAACTTTTTCCTGCAACTCAAGAATTTGTGAGCTTCACATGAATGATTGTTATGTCTATGTGCTCTCTCCTCACTGCACTCTATTGTACGGGGTGAAGCTCAACCCCTCTATCAATGTCATTTGTAGAAACCTCCTATCTAGATAGTGCAACAAAGCTACCATATTGCACTTGGATCCGAGTAAATAATGATATATCTACCTTTACCTACCATAATCTCTCTGCAACAAGAGGATGACGGGTATGGGATTCACTATTTCGCGTGGGGGACAAGGACCTAACATGGGATCATGTCTAGCATGTTTTCGATCCTGTGTGGACCCTCAACCCACCCCTTGGAAGTCACCAATGTTGAAGTAGTTCACAAGGTGACCCATAATTTTCTCAAAAAATATAAAGGTACCTCTCTATTATTGTAGGGAGGTTTATCAAATACCATGTATCACCTATCCATGTACTGTTTACTAATTTGTGGGTGGGTGCACCATTCAATGCAAATGTGTTTCTTGTTGACACATGGTTGTTTTCTAGTTCAGGGATCAATAAAAAGAGACCACTTGCAATGGACCTCACAATGACGCCCAATGAAGTAGCCAAGTTCTCGTGTACCCCTTAATTCATTCACAGAGGTTCTTAATAAGGCTAACCCCTCATCAATTTGTATTTCTATGTTGGGTGGTTGTAATAAAAATAAAAGTAATGAATTCAAACTTAAACCATCTCTAAAATTTATAAAACTAACTTCCTTGGCACAATGAAACAAGGTTCATCTAAATGTTTGATAGTGATTAGATGATAAACAATTAAGAATCTTAAAGACAAAGTGCCTAAAAATATTGAATTTAAAATTGAACGAACTTTAACATTTGTAAAATGAACCTCCTTTGGCTATATATGTGTGTGTGTGTGTGTGTGTGTGTGAAGTATATACAAATCAAATTGAGTACTGTAATTAGTCCTATTCATCAGAGAAAACAATAGATTCATCGTATGAAAGTATTTCTGAAGAGTTTGTTGATCCTATGGTCATTGAATTCACATAGAACCCAATTTGGTTGCCCATAACAGAAGAATCTTCTCAGGTTCTTTACAACCGCAGGACACTTGAGAAGATTTGGAATACCAAACACAATGCCATTAACCCCTATACCTTCTAGCCCTTCGACATTTGCAATGCGATCCCTCAGACTGAGCTGAGGCAACAGATGCACCAATACATCATCAAAAACAACACAGACTGCCTTGTGGTCATTTCGATGGATTACACTAAACCGTTGAACGGAACATATATGAAACATCTGTTGAGTGAATTGGTTATAGTTGATGAGCATTGTTGGCTCACGAGTAAGAACTTGAATAGTCAGGAATCAAAGTCCAGTTGGAAGGTTCTGTTGAAAAAATTGAATCTGCTCCATTTTTATTGTCAATACGCCAAAGAAAATAGAGAGACCTTTTTATTAATCAAGGGATACGAATTATTGTTGAGTGTAATAAATTGTAGGTTATACTCATTAAGCCATTGGTACCCTTCAATTGACGATTTAGAGGAGGCGTGCAAAGAAGTGGCCAAGCTCGTAGATATCATTGGTCTGAAAGATGGTGATTTGTAGGTAGCCATTGAAGATAATGTAAACTCTCAATACCAAAGGGGGAGATGCAAAAAAATTAATTACTCAAGATGGACTCACAAATCAAGGATACAGTTCTATTATTGCAAGAAATTTGGTCACTATAAAAGTGAATGAAGAAAGAAGCAATCATATATTAATAGGGGTAGAGAAAATGTTACAAACAATGAAGAAGCAACATATGAATCGATGTTCTTCTCATGTCAAGTCACAGAAGAAGCAAGAAACAATGATGATCTCTGGTTGTTGGATAGTGGCTACAACAATCATAATACAAGTAAAAAATATTTGTTTACTAGTTTAGGTAGCTCTGTCATATCTCAAATTAAATTGGGAGATGATTATCAAAAGATGAAAATAACAAACAAGATGAAAAGAAGGTGTAATTTATGTATTATCCAAACAAGATGAAAATAGGGATATTCATGATGTTTATTATGTACCTAGTCTGAGACATAATCTGATGAGTGTAGGACAGATGAATGAACATGGTTGTATAGTGATTTTTTAAGGCTCCAAGTGTACAATCTTGGACAAACCACCCAGTAAGAAAATCATAGCTACATAGCAAATGAACAAAAATAGAATGTTTCCTTTGATATTGAGAAATGTAAATTTGTCAGAGTCATATGCCCAAAATTTGTCAGGCTCAGATGAGTCTTGGTTGTGGCATCTTAGATATGGTCATTTACCATTTAGTAGTCTCAGTATTTTATAGAATAATTCTATGGTCGAAGGTTTTCCCATCATAAATGAACATAAAAACTCCTATGAGAGTAGTATTTTGGCCAAACACAAAAGGGATAGTTTTCCCAATGCTTCCTATAGAGAAAAATAACACCTCGAGCTAGTGCATACATACCTCTGTGGTCCAATGAAAACTCAGTTAATAGGAGGCCGCTTTTATTTTCTAACATTCATTGATGATTTTAGCAGGAAATCTTGGGTTTATTTTCTCAAGAACAAATCATAAACATTTGAAAAGTTCAAAGAATTTAAATATTTGATAGAGAAATAGAGTGGAGAATACATCAAAGTACTCAGGTCAGATCGAGGAAGTGAGTATGACTCCAAATAATTTGCATCATATTGCAGGAAACATGGGATCAAGAGACAATTTACCACAAGATACACTCCACAACATAATGGAGTAGCTGAAAGGAAGAATCAGACAATAATGAATATGGACATAAGCATGTTGAAGGCTAAGAATTTTTCAAATGAATAATGGAGTGAAACAGTGGCATGCTCAGTGTATATTTTGAACTTGTCACCAACTAGTAGTTTTGAAAATCAAGTCCCTCAAGAAGCATGGAGTGGTATGAAATCAAGTGTTTCTCATTTTAATGTTTTTGGTTATGTGGATTATGCACATGTTCCTGAAGAGATGAGGATAAATATTGATGATAGAAGTGAAAAATGTATATTTGTAGGATATAGTGAGCAGTCTAAAGAATATAGGTTGTATAATATTATTACCAAGAAATTTATAGTAAGCATAGATCTGACATTCCAAGAAGATAAATATTATGATAACCAAACAAGTGAAATGAGTGTAGATCAGGTTCCTTCTATATAGGAAGATAAGTAGGTGGAAGGTATAGTAAAACAAGCTTCTCCACCAAGACTTCCAATATTGCAAGTATAAGGCCAAGGAGAACAAACATAGCACAATTCATCTTCTTCTTCTAGAAATGATTCAGATCCCACTATAGCGAATTTGAGAAACCAGAAAACAAGAAGCTTGAGATAAATTTATGAGCAGAATGATGATGTGGATCAACAAGAACAAGTATTTGCTCGGTTATCCTATCAACTAGTATATGTTGAAGAAGCATTCAAAGAAGAAAAATGGGTTGATGTAATGAATGGAAAAATTGAAAGAAACGACACATGGGATCTTGTGGATCTCCCTACAGGTAAAACCGACATTAGAGTTAAATGGGTGTATAAGAAAAACTTCAATGAGAAAGGAAATGTAGAAAATAAAAAGGCAAGAATTGTAGCAAATGGGTTTGCTCAACAACTCAGTATTGACTATGGAGAAACATTTGCTCCAGTAGCATGCTTGGATACTGTCAGAGTATTTTTGGCATTGGAAACTCAAAATAAATGGACATTCTATCAAATGGACATTAAATCGGTCTTTCTAAATGAAATTTTACAAGAAGAAGTTTATGTGGATCAGCCATCCGGATTTTAGATTAAAGGTAAAAAGTACAAAGTGTACAGATTGAAGAAAGCACTGCATAGTTTGAAGAAAGTTCCAAGATACTGGTACAATCACATTGATTCCTATTTTCTCAACAATGGGTTCAATAGGAGCAACAATGAACCTACACTTTACACCAAAAAAGATCAAAAAGGTAATATTTTGATAGTTTATTTCTATGTTGATGACATGATTTATATAAGAAATTTGTTGTTGAATGAATTCAAAGTAGCCATGCAAAGTGAATTTGAGATTATTAATCTTGGTCTTATGAAATATTTTTTGGGAATTGAAGTTGAGAAATACGAAAAGAGAAGTTTTATTTCCCACCGAAAATATGCCACAACTATTTTGAAAAGGTTCAAAATGAACAAATGCAAGCGAACAGATACACTGATTGCAACAGGTACAAAGATAATTAAGCAAGATGAAGGAACATAAATTGATTATACTTTGTATAAGAGGCTTGTAGGAAACCCCGTGTACCTTACATATACCAGGCCAGATATTATGTATGCAGTGAGCTTAATTTCGAGATTTATGGAAAATTCCAAAATTTCACATTGGAAAGTTGGAAAAAGAATTTTGAGGTATATTGTTGGTACAAGAGATTATGAAATTTTGTATTCCAATTCAGAAGATGATTCACTTATTGGATATACAGATAGTTATTTTTTAGGTAGCGTTTATTATAGGAAGAGTACTTTAGGGTACACATTTTTATTGGGTACAGGTTTGATTTCACGGGCTTCAATGAAACAATCCATCGTCACAATTTCTTCAACAGAAGAAGAGTATGTGGAAGAAACTTCAACATCTTTTTATGGAGTGCATATGAGAAGTATCCTTAGTGATATTCCACATGAAGTAAAGAAGACAAATCCTATATTTTGTGACAAAATTTCAACACTTGCATTATCTAAGAATCATGTGTTTTACCACAAGAGTAAACACATTGACACTTGTAATCATTTCATCCGTGGGATTGTCAATGATGGTAGAATCATGCTACAATTTTGTGGTTCTAAAGAATAATTAGAATATATATTCACCAAACCATTAGGAAGAAATACTTTTGAATTTCAGAGACAACACTTGGGCATTGTTTGTGCTGATTTTTGTAATGGTCAAAATTAGGGGGGAGCGTTGAATGATATAATTTCTCCCTCGTTACTTGTTTGACTAAAAATGATAGATGGATATGAATATTAATTGCATGTATAAGATAGGTGAAGTTTCATTTATTAAGTAGGTGAGGGATGGATAATTCTAGAGAAATATCTCATCCCATATATTTTGATTTCAGTTTTCTATGTGAATGTGAAAAAGAGCTCCAGAGCTCCATTCTTGTGTGTGTTCATAGTCTGTTTTGTGAATGCTTTCCTCTTCTTGAACATGAACATATGATGGGTTTCTATTTTCTCTTAAAAGAAAAAGGATCCTAGATGCTCATTTTCTAGTTTTGTATTTTGTTAAAAGGCATGATCTTGGATATTAGAACTCCAATAATAAATGAACAAAACTCCCACTGTGGGGCTTGAACCCACGACCACAAGGTTGAAATATCTTGGATTCCCATTTTTTGGTCATGTATTTTGTCGAAACGCATGATCTGGGATATAAGATATCCAATAATAAATTAACTC
The DNA here is from genome assembly GCA_010110895.2 of Picea sitchensis. Classification (NCBI taxonomy): domain Eukaryota; kingdom Viridiplantae; phylum Streptophyta; class Pinopsida; order Pinales; family Pinaceae; genus Picea; species Picea sitchensis. The sequence continues at coordinate 7,418 of SNQJ01S0188467.1, forward strand.
GACACCAACCATGGGGATGAAACCCACGACCAAAAGATTGTGAGCCTTGCACCCTAACAACTCAGATATACGAATCTACATTTCTTAATATCTACATAACATTATGATTAAAAACAAAAATAATTTTTTAATGATGATTTACACTACATCAATTGTTTAAATGCATATTCAGTGGTTGTAGTTTAGTGGATATAATTCCACATTGTAGTTTACTGATGATAATTGCACATTGTGGTTGTGTAAATGCATATTCAATGGATGTAGTTTAGTGGAGATGATTCCACATTGTAGTTTAGTGGTGATAATTTCACATTGTGTTCATGGAGGCCTAGGATCGAATTCCAACAGCTACATAATTCTACATTGCCACCAATAGCTACACACTGCCACATTTCCTATTTTATATTTTCAAAAGATAAGGGAAGTTTTGAGCAGCCATATTGCCTCTTTTATATTTTCAAAAGACGAGGGAAGGTCTTCTAATGTAGGGATAGTGACAACTAGTCAAATTTGAAACAATTCGACTTGAACCTTTCATAACAATTCGACAAATTACCAATTCCCTTAAATGGAAAATAATTTATTTTTTTTCTAAAACCCAAAACAATAACTATAAAACTTAATATTAAAATTTGTAAAACAAACAACTTTGTGCATATTAAGGGAAGGACCTAACAATCACTAGCCTATATAGAAAGTTCCACACATTGTTCGAATTTCCTTTGTACTCCTATCCATTATATATAAAAAAAAAAAACAACATTTTGAGTTTGGATGTTATCTGTTATAGAATATCTTGTTTAAAACTCTTGTCTTCATAGATGAATTTTTGTAAAAGGGTTTATATTTTAATAATTAGTTTCCGTTAAAGAAATGTGGAAATGAGCACTAGTATTATTACTGGAACAATAAATCCTTCACAACTAGTTTTCTAATTCAAATATTGTACTATTGTGAAAAGTAAGAAAAATGTTAAAAAAGGAGAATAAAATTTCATCAGAGACATGGAGTTGATATTGTAGAAGAAGACAAGACATGAATAATTGTGGTGGATTTGTCTCGACAATTTAACTAGAATTTCCCACTATAATTTGAAATGTGGAATTGAAGACCACTATTTGAAATATTTATCATCTCATTGGGTAGAATGAACTTTTTCAAGGATGTCCAATGTGATCTTATTCCAAATGGATGATACTAGTAGAAACTCTCCTTTAAAGATAGGCATGTTCCTTTCTTTCCAAGTATCCCAAAGGACAAAGATAGGGAAGAGATACCAAGTACGATTAGGGACAAGGTTATGAAAACCTTGAGATCACCAAGAGGAGATAGTTATTCGAACCAAATTCACAAAGCGATTAAATTGTCGAAAAGAAAGGTTCCCCTGATCCCAAAGGGAGGTGTGGAATGAGAAAGGATCAATAATATGCTCAATGGATTCATTAGCTTTGTGGTACATGACGCAAAAACCAAGACCCTCAAACCAACGATGAAAGAGATGATCCTGGGTTAAACTTTTCCCATGGGTGACAATCCAAATAAAAGTTGCAACTTTGGGAATAGATTCTCTTTCCAAACTTTGGATCATATGTCATTCGAAGGAGATACAACACATTGGGTAGCTAAATATTAGGCTTCTTTAATATTGAAACACCTAGCTGGTTGGGGGCCCCATTAAAGCTTATCTAGAAGTGTAGAGGGTTTGATTTTTTGTTGAAAAACTCATATTGTGGAGAGGAGAAAGTTCGGTGATCTTGAAGAGGGTGTGATTTGGGTTGATATACCAAGTTCTAAAATCATATGATTCAAAGTCTAGGAGCTAGTATTAATGGACTTTTATTCCCTACTTAGCTTGAAGAATACCTTTGATAGTACAAAATTTGGGATTTCTTTGAAGTTGAAGAAGTTTTTTCTGGGAGTCATCCCAGAAAAGGGAAAACGTTCCATCTTGTATTTCCCAAAATTCATGAGCTTGTATTAAGGATTTATGTTGCCAAGAAACATTCCAAATTAAGGATCCAAACATGTTCCTTGTCATTTTGATGATATCTGAGGGGTTGATTAGATTGGCATATTTGTTTCTCCAAAGCTCACTCTAGAGCTTATCGTTGGCTTGAAGTAAACACCACCATGTTTTGGCGATGATGATGTTGCTGAGGATTTCAATATCTCTTAACCTGAATACCCCTTTTAGCTTGGGAAGAAAGAGATTTTTCCAAGATTTTTTTGTTGTACTAGTGCCCTTCCAAAAAAATTGTAATGGATAGCCTTGACAGCCTTAAGAACACATTTAGGTGTGGCCAAATTAGAGAAAATATACACAAGAATGGATTGAAGGACTGACTTGAGAAGTATGATACGACCATCTATATTACAGGAGTGGAAGGTCTAGTTGGAAAGTTTTTTTCCAAGTCTAGATATAATATCTTCTCGAGAGAAATTGCGAACAATAGAATCAAGGAGCGGGGAACCAAGGTATTTGGATAGAAGGGAACTCTTGGAGAATCCAAGAATAAGGGACACATGAAATTCAATAGAGAGGATTGTTAAAGATTAATATTTAAGATTTGAGATGGTTGATGGAAGTACCATAGGCCTACATGAAGTCTTCCAGAACCCTTTTGAAGGTTGTAGCTTCCATAGTTGAGGGGACCCCATCAACATGGTATCATAAACAAATTGATTATGAGAGGGAGGAGTCTGATTTATGGAGAGAGAGGCCCTAAAGACTATGGGCTTGAACGAAAAAGGTAATACTTTGGCCTAGACCCTCAATCATAAGAATGAAGATAAAGGGAGAAAGTGGATCACCTTATTGAATGCATATGGAAGGAAAAAAAGGGGGAAAGGGGAGCCATTGATTAGTAAGGAAAAGAAGGTTGAATAATATACATAATTAAAATAAAACCAAAGAAAGGACCAGGTTTATTTCATGAAACAAATAATCATAATGAAAGAAAATTAAGAGATGGGACCAAGATTTATTCAAATGAATATTCACAATATCATACAAGGTTTAAGATATTATATAAGACTCTAATTTAAAATAAACTAAGAAACCCACAAGAAACATTTCCATCATAGCATAGAGAAAATATTTTTTGGAATATTGCAAGACAATGGAAACATATGTAGATATCTTAACAAGATATTTCATTGAAAATTTGAATAGTTCTTTGGGAACCTAAACAAATATACAATTGTCCTTGAAAATGTTTATAATATTCGAGAAATTAAAATGTGATTTTCCAAATCGACTAGGAAGGGGATCATGTGTACTGTAAATAAAAGAAAGACTTGGAAGAATGAAATAAAAATAGTTACAAATTGACCTTAGGTTTTCACAAATCATGAAAAAAATAAGATTGGAGGATTAATAACTGAGAGGAAAATAAAGGAAGGATAAATGGAATAAATTCTTGAATTACTATGATGGAAAAATTTATTTCTCTCTCTCTTATATCCCTCTTGTTGTTGGGATCTTTATTTATATAATTTTATCTTCGATCGTCCTTTGAGATAACTGTTTTCGATTAGTTATTTTGGGTTGATGATCTGTTGCAACGACTTCTTGATCCATTCGTCAATGTACTTCTTCATTGGTGGGATGATGATATCCTACTTAACCCCAAGTGAGAATGTATCTTCCTCTATTTATTTAAATTCTGAGAGGAGTGATCAATTGATCACAAGTCGACCTCATTGTCATTCACAAAGGTGATGAGCCAATGTTTAATTTCATCTCTAAGAAACTCTATAAGGTTGTCTAATTCATTATCCCATGAATTAGTAACAACAACTAACTCCTCATACAATTTTTCTTTAGTTATAATCCTAGAATTCCTTATAAGTTGTGGGCCCTCTAAATCAACAATTTCTAATCATTTTAAGAAAGCATTTCCACTTTTTTCACTAATGTTTTCATAGTCAACAATTTCATATTGTAACATTTTTATCCTTGCTAGCTATCTAGCCCTCATTTGTTTTATCCTTTCATTTGAAGGAAATTGTTTCCAACTTCTATGATGTGCGCTCCAACTGGTGATACATGCAATAAAAGTATTTCCATCATTGTTGTAAAATCCTTCATCATGGTCCAAATTTTTTTTCAAATATTTTTTAAAAATGGTAATCCTTTGTGAATTTTCTCATGCGAATTGGTGAATTTTCTCATGCATACTAAAGTTATATGTTTACTTGGGTGTGTTTCATCTAATGAAACTATAGCCAATGGTTCTGCAAATAATGTCTTAGGATTCAATACATCCTCAAGCTCACTTATTCTCCTTTTTAGTTTACCATTCTCTCACTCATGCTCTAATATTGAATGAGAAAAAATATCTGTTGTAGTAAAATGAAAATTTAGGAGTCTTTAAGTACTAACTCTTGATACATCAACTTCTGAACTCCATTTTTTGAGTTACCTTTCTATTCTTTACATTGAACTTCTCTATTTGTATCTATTTCTCTTCCTTATTGCACTTAGAGTTATGGAGTGTTAAGGAATCCTCCTAAAATATAATTTGTTATTATTTAGTCAAATCCTTTGGGATTTGTTGACTTCCTACGATTCAATGGGCTACCTAGTAGGGTATTTCATAATTGTGTATCTCCATGCCTACTATGTTCCTTGTAATTGCTTGTAAAAATATTATTGTACCTCATATATGCTAGGTGTTTATAGAAAAATCCTTTGGGGTCAAAGCCTCTCAAAATTTCTTTCTCTTTAAGATTAAATGCATTAAGTGTCTTAGATACATCATTTAGATGGGAAGAATTATTTACTACCTATTTCTTGTATGAATAGGTAGTGCAATGCTTTTATTTATTTATTTTTCTATCAAATAAAATACACCATGCCTTATATTGTCTACAAACTTTTGCGAAACAATATATGTCATAAAAAAATATTGAGAGAAGAAGAGGATTTTCTTCACAACCATATAATCTAATGTAAGTATGGTTTCCTTCTTGGATGTTGTTAGGGACCTAACCTCCCTAACTCCTCACATAGATAAAATAATATATTTTCCATGTAATAAAGTCTGACATAAGTTAATAAGGCCTATTTAATAAATATGAACAAGTCAATGTAAGAAGACCTAATAGAAGCTTCCACTTCTATAAAGATCTTCATCCATAATTTTTTATAGAAGATAAATAGAGTAGATAAGAGTAAGAGGCATGAGAAATATTTTTCCTATGAATTAATATAATAGAGCATTGCTCTGCTGGAGGTTTCCCCCTCGAAGAGGCTAGTGAAGATTGCTCCCATTTCAATAAAGGTATCATTTTGGTGTGTTATTCACTACATTTTAGTGTTTTGTTGGTAATTTCTGTTATATTCTTGTTTTTTCTTAATATCACATAATCAAGTGCATAAGAAGTGTTATCGGAGCACTTTCCTTGGAATGAATTGCGGGTTAATTTGTTTTTCCCAGGGTAGAGACGTGTTCCAACATATTTAAACTATATTGATATGTCGTTCAATGCATAAATTCATAGTCGAGGAAGCATACACACAATAAATACAAGAGTTTTTTAATCTCACATTGTTGGACACCCTTCTAACCCTTGTTGGTACCCCTTCGAGTGGTAGCGCATCAGAAAACACCTGTATAAGAAATTGCTCTTCCAAGTATCTATGGTATATTGGGAGCCCCCTATGTATCTTGAAACTAGCCATATATCAAGTGATCAATATCCTGACTGTTATAGTTATATCGAGAACAACACTCAGGAAGATACTCTCTAGTACTTGGGTAATTGGGTAGTATGACTAAGTGTACAATCTAGCCTCCTTAGTTGGTCCCTTGAGATATTGGTCTGAGTACTACTACTTGACCCTCCATGTATATATGAGAGGTACATCATAGGGAAAACCCTTGTCTCCAAGCACCCTGAAAACCCTAACCCCTGGGAAAGAAATAGAACAAAAAAGGAACATACAATATCTATTGTTGTGCAACCTTGACCCCTGCATTCGGGTTGTGAAATTACTACACACTTTTTCCTGTTAAGAATTTGGGCATTTCGACACTGTAGTAATATTCATTTTGACATTGATCATTGACACCTATCAATTTTAATTATTTTTTACCTTCCTACACCCTTATTTGAGATCTATCTCATTAGATTCCCCTTTTTTCCCTGATCTTTGTGATACTTATCATTTTTAACCATTTTGTTTTACCTTCTCGCACCCTTATTTGAGACCTATCTCATTGGATTCCATTTTTCACCCTAATCATTGTGATACCTCTCATTTTTAACTTGTTTTTACCCTATGGACCCATACCATTCTCGACACCCTTATTTGTTACTTATCCCATTGGTCTCCTCTCAATGCCTTGATCATCATGGTATATACCACTTATCTTATTTCTCATACATGGACCCACCCCTCATCCCCTCATCTCTCCCACCCATCCAGAAGAAACCAATTAGAAATTGAGTATTGACCTTATTTCTCTTCAGCCCCAAGTAAATAGGAACATTCCGACCATTCATTAAAAAATGGACCACATCCAAGCCCAACTCGATAGCCAAATTACTGAAGTCCATTCTTCTCTCAACCAATTCATGAACAAGTTCTAGGGTCCTTCCTCCTCTGACCCACCTCTCTATATTGAAGGTTTTGACTCCAACCAACCTCAACACTCTCATTCCAACTCCCTACTCCATGAAATCCATCTCCCCAGAGTTGAGGTCAAAACATCAGATGGATTAGGTCCACAAGCCTAGGTTACTTAGATGGAACATTATTTCTCCCTACATGGTATCACTAATGAGTTAACCAAGCTTCGTTATGGAATTCTCTATTTAGATCCAAAACTATAACAATGGTGGAAATGGCATCGCAATGCATTCCAGGGGTATGTTTCTTGGTCATAGTTTGTTGCAAAGATGCATGAACGGTTTGACACAAACACCCACCATTTAGGACGTCTGACCAAGTTGAAATAGTCCAGAACACTAGAATATTTTATTGTTTCCTTTGAGAACTTGGATTTCTGAATGGAGGGCATGACATATTCTTTCTTCGGGGAACTATTTATCAGTGACCTGAAGGATGAAATTTTCACCCATTTCATCATGGCTCTCCCCTAGAGTTGGTTGGAAGCCACTAAGCATGCCAAGGAGGCACAACATGTCATATTCTCCCAGAAAAAAAAAAACCACTTTTGTTCCCTCTCCTAAATCCAACACCTCTGCCCTCATGCAACACCTCTCAAGATTCACAAGTTAACACAGGAAGAAATGGATGAACACTAATGCAAGGTTCTTTGATATAATTGTGATGATGAATACTTTCCAGGGAACAAGTGTACAAAATATAAACTTTTTATGTCTATTTTTGAGGATGTTTCTGATGAAGATGTTGAGGTTTCACCTGAAGCAACGCTACCCCCAACCGATAATATTATGCTTCCCTTTAATCCTCCTGAAGTTGAAACACTGATTTATCTACATGCTCTCACTGGTTTTTCTAGTCCTGAAACCCTCAAATTGTTTGGTTACATTAAGCACATGAAAGCCATCATCCTAATTGACAGTGGTAACACTCATAGTTTCATTAATTGCCACCTTTCCAAAGAAGTCAATTTTTATATCTGTGTTTTCAACAATTTTGAAATCATGATTTCCAATGGTGGTTCCATGAAATGTGGAGGGCATTGTGAAAATGTGCACTTACAACTTGGTCAATATAACCTGAAATCTCACATGTTTTCTATTGACATGGATGGTTGTGAGATTGTTCTTGGTGTGGAATGGTTACACACCCTAGGAGCCATAATTGGGGATTTTAAGGATTTAACCATGCAATTCCAACATGAAGGACAAAAATGTAAATTCCAAGGCATTACCACAAGATCTCAGGAGATCACCAATTCCCACTGCCTATAAAATTTATTCAAAAAAGGTCATTCTGGCATCATTTCCCAACTTCATTCCATTCAAGCAGTTGAGACACTCCTAGTACAGCCCAAACTTCAAGCTATCCTTTCATTCCATCATAGTGTTTTCCAAACCCCCTAGGTCCTTCCCCCCTCCCTTGATGACAATGATCATTCCATTCCTTTAATACCAGACAATATTCCTCCCAATGTTCACCCTTTTTGTCATCCATTTTCTAAAAAAAATGAAATTGAGAAAATTGTCCATGATTTATTTGAAGTGGGTGTTATCTATCCTAGTACTAGCCCCATATTCTTCCCCTATTTTCATGGTCCTCAAGAATGAAGGAACTTACCGCATGTGTCTTGATTTTCATTCCCTCAACAAACTTACCATCAAGGACAAATTCCCCATTCCCATCATATATCAACTTATGGATGAACTTAGTGGGCCTCAATACTTTAGTAAAATCGACCTCCATTTTGGCTACCACCAAATACATATGGAAGAGGAAGAAATCCCCAAGACAATAATTTGCACTCATGAGAGCCACTATGATTTCTTGTTCATCCCCTTTGGTCTCTATAATTCCCCCTCCACTTTTCAAAGTCTCGTGAATCATGTCTTTCATTCTTTCCTTTGTCACTTTGTGTTATTTTTATTTGATGATATTCTCATCTATAGTCAAACGTATCCATCCCATATCACCCATGTAGATCAAGTTATGCATCTCCTCTCCAAGCAAAAACATTTCCTCAAATAGTGTAAATTTTATTTTGGCATCTATGAAGTTGAGTACCTAGGTCATAATGTTGGCAAGGATGGTGTAAGGGCGGATCCTAAGAAAATTGAAGCTATGTAGCATTGGACTTTCCCTAAAACTCTTAAAATTTTGTGTGGTTTCCTAGTTTTAATGGGATATTATCGCAAGTTTGTTCAAAATTATGAAAACAAATTCCCCCCCCCTAACAACTCTCCTTAAAATTAAAGCCTTTTGTTGGACTCCAACAACAGACCAATCCTTCCAAGCCTTGAAGGAATCTATGTGCACTACTCTTGTATTGGCCCTACTTGATTTAACTAAGAGCTTTTTTCTAGAATGTGATGCATTAGGGAGAAGAATTTGGGCAGTCCTCATGCAATATGGATGACCTTTGTCTTTCACCAATAAACAATTGTCAAAGCGATATTTGGGCCAATCGATATATGAAAAAGAAACAATGGATATTTTGCATGCAATGGATCTATGATGCCCTTATATACTGGGACAATGCTTCCAAACTAAAACTAACCATCAAAGCCTCAAGTACTTCTTGGAACAACACATTTCCTCCCTAAAGCAACAAAAATGGGTGACCAATCTTTTTGGATATGATTATGAGATCATTTACAAAAAGGGTAAAGAAAATGTGGTGGTTGATGCTCTTTCTAGGAAATATGAAGAAGAAGGGTTGTTCTTTTCCCTCTCATTCATTGTCTCCGAATGGATTGAGGTTGTTCTCCAAGAATGGCTGCACGACGCCAAAATCTACAACCTCATCCAAAAAATGCAACATGATCCCCAACATGCTCCAGGGTATTCTTGGCACAATGAATAATTTATCTATAAAGGTCACCTATATTTAATCAAATAGTCGACCCTTAAATCCAAGGTGTTATATGAGTTTCATGCTTCTCCTACTGCAGGAAATTTGGGTTTTACCAAACCTTATGAACACGTCAAACGATATTTCTTCTAGAACAATATGAAACAAGACGTATTCACCTTTGTGGAAGAATGTGATATATGTCAATGCAATAAGGGAGAGACTATCAAAACTCCTAGCACACTCCAACTTATTCCAATTCCACCTACTATTTGGACAAATATTTCTATGGATTTCATTGTGGGATTACCTAAATCAAGAAATAAGTCAATCATCATGGTGATAGTGGATCATCTCTCCAAATATGCTCATTTTTGTGCTCTTCAACACCCATTCACAACATATACATTAGCTCATTTTTTTATGGATAATATATTCGAACTCCATGGAATTTCTTATTCTATTGTTTCTGATCATGCACCAACTTTTAGCATACATTTCTAGAAAGGATTATTTAGTCTCTAGAGAACCCAATTGCAGCTTAGTGCATCCTATCATCCCCAAAAAGATGGTCAAATGGAAGTGGTCAACAAGTGTCTAGAAACACATCTCAGGTGTTTTTAAACTGAACGACAACATCATTAGGTTCAATGGTTACCCTTAGCTCAATGGTGGTACAACACCTCTTACCATAAGACCACTCACATGAATCTATTTGAAGCATTCTATAGACATAAGTCACCATCAATTCTCCCATACATATCAGGCATCTCCAAGGTTCAAGAGGTTTATCTCCATCTTACAACCTGCATCACCATTATCCATAATCTGAAAGAAAATTTGGTCATGGCTCAGAACTGCATGAAGAAACGAGCAGATCAGGGTCATTTTGAACATCAATTTTCTAAAGGGGACCAATTGTTTCTGCATCGACAATTGTACAAGAAAACTTCGCTCAAATATCAGTAGTACCATAAAATGACCCCCAAATTTTATGGTCCTTATACTATTCTCAAACGTGTGGGACTAGTGACCTATCAATTAGATTTTCCCAAGAACTCCAAGCTACATCTTGTTTTTCATGTCTCCTTCCTAATGAAAGTGATTACAACCAAGTGCCATGCTCAAACTAGTCTACCAGAGTTGGATGAAGAATTTTCCATTTGGTTGCAACCACAAGTTGTATTGGACCAATGAGAGTGTCGTCTCCATCAGCAAACCATCCATGAAGTGTTAGCTGAATGGAAGGTGCAAGATACCAGATATATAAAATATGCAGAACATAAATGAAATGCTAGAAATGACAGAATGACGGTAAAATATCCAGCATAATCTTCACAATACACAGAAATGATATACGGAATAGCAACATAAATAGCACTTTGATTCAGATAGCAATGTTCACAGGTCTCTTCGAGGGGGAAACCTCTAGTAGAG
>SNQJ01S0188468.1:0-15512 GCA_010110895.2 Picea sitchensis
ATTACTCTCTCTTTTTTTTCAATTCATATTTCTTTTATATATATATTTTTAAATCTGTTTATATAATCTATTAATAGTGCATTCGGTTTGGTTTGCAGGTTAGGCGGGAGGGACTTTGGCCCTTAAGGCTCCAGTGTTTCAACTACAGCTCTGATACCAATTGTAGCGACCCAGCTTAATTAAATACAAAATTAAAATTCAATTACATATAATTGCCTTACGTAAATTATACATTCACTTCAAAAGCATAGATATTCTATATAAGTTAAAATCTATCTACAGCATGGAAATAACTCAAAAAATCACATATAAATACCTATTTCGGATGCTAATTCCCGTCGATATGGCTGTCCCTTCCCTGTTGAATTGCTGTTGTCTTGCCTAGCCCGATGAACTGACCAACACTGCCCAAACCAACTATCCACCCACCCAGTTAGGAGCAGCCTGTCTGGCTCCCTAGCTCCAGGAAACCGAAAGGAATCCTGGCCCCCGTGCCCAAAACCCCGAGCAACCCGGTGCACTGTGCCAATGCCACTCACAAAATTTCACCTCCCTCTCTGCAATACTCAGAGCTCCCAAAAACTTCCCCAACTCCCGTAGAATGCCTCTCCCTTCCAACTCCTTCCCTTCCTTATCCCTCCTTCACTGACTCTTCCCCCTCATTAATTTCCTTATCTCCCCCTTATTAATTTCTTATCCCATTCTTTAATGCCTTATCCCCCCCTTCATTAATATCTTATCCATTTCTTTAATGCCTTATCCCTTCCCGCATACATAAAGCATTTTAATTAAACAATTTAAAATTATTAATCCCCCCTTTAATTATTACCAATATCATTGAGTGTGATATGTAATAATTAATTAATTAATTAATCAAAAAGTTAAAACAATTAATTAATAAATAAATAATCAATTAATATTATTAATACTAATCATTGTTTAATTAAAACCAAATTAGGACAATTAATTATTTAATAAATTTTACTTAATAATCCCTAAGCATGTATTCATCTAGGGTTGTTACAGATCATATTGTAATCCATTGTATATAGATATCTTCAGATTGATTTGAGACTGGATTCCACTATCCCTTGTTCATGACTATGATAGCCTATGGCATGTGTCTACTTTGTATTCCATATTCATGGCCATGACCAACTATTTGGTATATTTACACATGGATCTGTAGTGTAATTCAGATTGGCATCCATGTGTACAAAGTCATTATGGATTGTCATATTCACATGAGTAACTAGCACTTCCAACCGAGTCTTCATCACTCCACTTCTGGGAATTATAATGTATTTCGGCCATCGCAGATGCTCCTTTGACATCACACATTAGGGGGCATCTCTTATAGAAAATTTTACCTCACCACATGCAAATTTCTTGGATGGCCTTTCCATTTCCCTATGCATACTTGAAGTTCCCTTTTGTACCTTCCAGAGACAAAAAATCACTTTTTTCCCACATACGTATATGCATGTTTCTCCACTACATCCCACATACATTGGCTTTGGTGCTCAAAATTAAAAATTATGTCGAGTTTCCATGTCACGTCACGAGATACACAATCCTTGAACTTCCATATAATTGAAAGGCTACGAATTGTCCCTTCAGTTCCATTTGAAGGATACAAATTGAGCCATATCCAAGCTGTGGAAGGAGGAGAATTCAACTTTTGAGAGCAAAGATACTCTAGAGAAATTTCACTTCACATTGAGTCTGCATCCCTTTATCCTTGAAAGTATCAACTCATTGTTTATCCCCCAAGCTCTTCCTTCTTTGATGGAGAACCTCATTGTCTCCTTTATATGAGATTGCCTTTGGTGGAGGATTGAAGTGGTGGAGGCCTAGCTGGAGGGACTTAGTTTCTTGGTTCTAAGATGTGATGACATGAAAGTTTCTCACCTATATACTTCTGTTGATTATTTTAATAGAAATACTCTTTTCTCATCCAATTGATATCTTGCAAATATTTGAATTATTATTCCATGGGTGTATTTGTCATGTATGCTAATGGATTATGATATTTTATGTGCTAATATTATATATTAACACCATATGCTTATGTATCTTAGTTGTTGAGGACAAGTTGCAAGTATAAAGATTTTATTTGCATGCTCAATGGTGGCATTGATTGAATGTCCAGATGAGGTAGGCTCTTGGCCTTGTCTTGTTACCCTTTGATTTATATTGCATACTTGGGATTAGAGTTGATTTATGCATGTCATTCCATCTATTGTATATTACCCCAAGTCATAGACAAATTTTCCTCATAAAATATAACAATTTTTTGAAGAAATCTTTAGGAGATCCATAAACCTTTCCAACTCCAATGTCATCATTGTTACGTGCCATCTATCCAACGTCAATGCCTCGAAAGCGATCTCTCCAAAGTCATTCTGTTTTTTTTTGTTTTGTGGTTGAATTGGTTAAAAATAGAAGACAGGACATGATCTTTTAAATTTTAAAGTCAAATAATTGTGTATCATACATATAAAGTTAAACATGTGAACGAGTTAAAAAACAATCCCCTTTTTTTAATCTTTAAAGACTGACATCAGAATTAACCAAGGAAATTTTTAAAAGGATTTAAAAATACAACTTTATGTTATATTATTTTTTATTCCATAAAAAAGGAATGTTAAAAATTATCTGGAGCGATAAGTGTACTAATAGAGAAAAGGGAGTGATAAAACCTTTATTTTTGGAATGATAAGTGAATTTAATTCAGAGAACAATTTTGTATTTAATGGTTTTCACTGTAAAATTTTGAAGTAATTATTTTATTTTGTGGGGGAATAGTTACAGAAATATTGTGATTTATTTCTTCAATATTCATGAAGAAATAAGAGGATCGTAAGTTAAAATTTGAAATTTTATGAAAATTATATCAAAATTGTTAAAAAATTGATTAGAGCCATGTACAAAGCTCAATTACTTTTTTTTTAGGGGACTATAAGAGGGTCAAGGAAAATCTCCAATAGTTTGCTTTCTTTTTGCGGCGCATTGTGTGGTGTGTTTTGATCTTATTTTTCGTGTGGTGCACGATCTTCTTTGGCACATAATTTTTTATTTCAACAAGCATTCACAATGTCCAAATTAATAAATTTCTTTGTCGAGTCTCATAAACTCAAAGGCTCAAAAAAATACAAATCGTAGAAATGACATATGGAAAGTACTTTGATTTATAATGAGCTATGGAAAGACATATGTAATGGTGATGTAAAACCAACTAAACCCACTGACGCAACACAACTAGCTAAATGGGAGATAAAATATGAAAAGGAATAACCATTAATTAAGTCATTTGTAAATGAAGAAATGTATATTCACATTGAAAATTCCTTTGATACATGGTCTGCATGGAAAACGTTTAAGGATCTATTTGACACTCAACCCCCCAAAAAAGGGTTGACCTTCAATTGAAATTGTTTCAACAAAAATTGACAGAATGTGGAGAAGTGTTTGAGTACATTTCCTAACTAAAGAATATCAAAGAAGATATATCTAAGGCCAAATTTAATATTGTAGATGAAAATTTGATGACAACGATCTTGATTTCCGGTTGTCGTTCACTTATAATTTTTTTTGGAAACTTTGCAGTTGACGAAAAGTTAGGGAAGATTACATTTGATAAGTTGAGTGAACTGTTAGCTCAACATGTTAAAACTTTTGGTAAGAAAAAGCAAGTTGGTGAAGATGTCTTCCTTACAAAAGAAAGTTCTAGTAAGCCTTAAACTCGAAGTTCAAGAGGAAGAGAAGCACCATTTAGTAACAGAGGGCATGGTAATCAAGATCAATCAACTTATAGAGGACAAGGTCCAGGGCGAAGTCAAGGAAGAGAAAGAGGAAATGATCAAGGAAGAGGAAACAATAAAGGAAGAGGAAGCAATAAAGGAAGAGGAAACACATATTATCAATGAGGATCAATCAACTTCAAGATAAGTGATCCAGATTATTTTCGGCATGAAATGAGAGAAGAGATATAATAAAGAAATGTATAGAGATATCTCAGATATCCAATAATATAACAAAAATTTATTAGAGATCCAATCATAAACATAGAGAATACATTAATACACAATTTATATTAATGAGTGAAATGTACAAAACTGTAGAAATACATAGTGAAAGAATCACTAGAATGGTGGTATCTTATCTCTGAGAAGAGATGTGACGGTTTTTGAGGAAAAGGTATAGAAAACCTTACTCAAGAGTTTTCATATCTTTTCGGGCTAAGGTAAGATAGTTGGAAATGTCACCCGAGGTTTATAGCTTAAAAAAAATCGCCTAATCCACATGTATTAAGTACAAGGGACCAAGGTTGGTTTTTATATATTATATATAACAATGCAAAAGAAATAAAATTAATTTTTTTTACATGAATGTGTACACAAATTACAAGACTATGTAGATGGAGATAAAAGCAAAAGAGTGGACCATATCATTAAAACACATGTGTGAGTCTGAGACAATAATCCAATTTTCATATTTATTTCATTCTAAGATACAAAACTAAGTTCTCTTTACAAACCCCTGCAAGGGTAGGGACCAAAGTCAGATTTAGAAGCCTTCAAGGGGCACCATACAAAAAGACTCTGACAACAAAAATAAAACTGAAGCTAAATATTTGGATCAACTTTCCACAAAATGATGTCACTTGACTCTTCATGATATTATTTATCAGCCATGAAATTCAATTCATAAACAAACAAGAATACACAGAATGCCAAAGATAAAGCATACACCTTTAAAACAAGTTGCTGAAATATGTGATTCAGTTTTTGAATCTCCCTGCCTTCAATAAGACCCTATTGTCATCAAGAGGGTTAAGCCTTCTAGTAAACTCGGAATGAATGAAAATGAAATTATATCACTAGTAAAGAGAAAACCTTATGGCTATAGTTCTCCTTCTATTCTCTCCCTCCTTTGTCTCTTCATCTCATTGAGCTTTTATTCCTTCTCAATAAGTTATGGTAGTTCAACTACCTTTCTTTAGTTAAGCCAAATTATCTTAACTAATTAGTTGAGAAAAATAATAATAGTATATATAAATAAGTGTCTAATTAAATAGATGGGACCCCTTGTGACTCCCAATTATTTATTTTAATAATCATCAAACATGAAATATAAAACCCAATCATTTGATTCAAATATCCTCCTTGTAACTCCTGTGCTCATATTTATAATCAAATATTTAAATATCAACAAAATATAATATGACCATATCCAAAAATAGCATTATATCCATGTTGTCCAAAAAATTGCATAAATATATGCTTGTTTTCTGAAATATTGTCAAAGTGAAAGGATTGCCTTTAACATAAAAATTAACATTTAAACATCATCAAAAACCGTATTTACTATGAGAGGCATTTGGCCTCTTTTCACTGTTGTCCCCTTTTGATCTTTCTGTGGTAGCCTTAGGCTGATTGGAACCGTGAGGATGAACTGTGCTAATAAAACGATAAACATTATCTTTAAGATGAAGGTGGGAGGACATAGGTTTGGAGGACTCTCTGGATGATTTGGAGGCAGTGGACAAACCTTTTCCTTTATCCTGCACAGTCTTGGGAACATCAGTTTTTAACCTCTTACTAGCATGAGATGACTACATGGGTGAGACAACATGATCATCTTGGGAAATTTGATTCTTTGGTGGTGGAGCAAGGGGTAATGGCAAAGAAGCAGTAGGCCAACCGTCGTGATGAACAACAGACTGGTGGACAATCTCTTGGCATCCATAATTGGCAGACAGTTTTGGTTGCACTAATACATGAGGAGGGACTCAGTTACTAGAATTTTTTTTATGTGCTTGCAAGGGAGGTATTTGAGGTCGGGGTTGGAGGATCTCATGGGAAACTAGGTTGAAGAACCCATATTGAAAAATATGATTCAATTCTTGTGGATTGGCATCGAAATGTATGGAAAACAGAGGTCGTCTATGACCTCTTTGCCAATTTCCTTTGCCATTAATGCCTCTTCTGAATAAATGCATCCTGAAGAAATGCTCCAATTAGTTATGAAAAATCTTGTCAGTCCATACATCAATACCCTACCCAAATAAAATCAAAGGTTGGTTCTATCATTCACAACAGAAGCACATGTAATCCATCCATTCATCATACTACTCAAATCAATAATTAATTCCATTGACCAGGGAATGATAGAGCTATTGGGAAGATGATATGCTTGTAAGGAGAAAAACGTGGTATAATGAACAAGAACCACCAATGGATATTGTTCAAGAAAACACAGATGCAATTTCCATATAAAAACAATATTTCCAGTTGAAAATTTCAAATGCCAGCCACTTCTTTTTCTTTTATTTCTTTTAAAATGCAATTCATAATAACAGAATAGGGAATTAAAATGAATTTAGAAAGATGGTGGGCTTGCAAAGAGAGAAAAGTGGCATAATGAACGAGAAATGAAATGGATATTATTCCATTATATAAAATAACATTTTTTCTTCAAAATGACACACCCTCAATTGCCAAAAGAACATTTTTAACTATAGGCAATTTCAAACTTCAAGACACAACAACTTCCATATCAAACCCAAAACATAACTTCAGGACTGTCAAACTCAACCATTGAATTTCCACCTTTTCTTCATACATGTTTGATCGAACAACAACATAATTTATAGACAGACTTTTCACAATTCCAACTAACAATGATCATATCCAGATCACTTATACAAGACATCGGGAGGTCAAGGAAAATAACATGCCATCAACCTTAATAATTTATATCAAACCAATTATAATTTTTTCTCAATGGACTTGGTTTGAGAACCTATATTTTATTAGCTGGTTACCATTTCCTTTTCCCAAAATTCAAACGAATCCAAACATCATAGAGGAAAAACAATTATAACCAATTTCTTCCACTATACAATTTTATTACTTTTTATTTGCAGAGTTCTTTTCATATGATGAACTATCAATGGGAATCAATTAAAACAATTAAGACCGGTCAAATCAAGCGTGCAGTGGGTGTACCATAAAGTCAACAACTCTTCAACATGTATGAGGTCGGTATCGCAACTTTCAGTATTTGTTAGTACCCGAGGGATGGCCCGACTCATTAGCCTTGATTTAGGTGATCCCCACAATAAAATCCATAGAGATATCGCGCCAAATAGCAGGTGTAATAGAAAGCGGTTGTAGTGTGCCAAGATATTTGATTGTTTCTCCTTGTTGCATTAACAAACATCACATCCTTCCAAAAAAGTGTGAACGTCCTTTCCTTTCA
Source organism: Picea sitchensis (assembly GCA_010110895.2). Classification (NCBI taxonomy): domain Eukaryota; kingdom Viridiplantae; phylum Streptophyta; class Pinopsida; order Pinales; family Pinaceae; genus Picea; species Picea sitchensis. Next base: position 7,267 of record SNQJ01S0188468.1, read on the forward strand.
TAGAAAAAATAATGTTTGACCTAGTCAAAGGCTTTGGAAAACCCTCAGTTCCTAGTTGTGAGTGTATCGTGAAGATAAGAAAGCATCGTTGATTTAAGTTGTGACTTTTTACTTAAATGAAAATGACCTTTGTATAAAATCTCAACATTGTGCCAAGAATACCCTAGAGAAACTTGGAAGTTAACTGCGGTGTTGGATCATATGCAGAATTTTGGGATCTTGGAGCCATTCATGGCGAACTTATTTTGGAGACTATCGGTACAATGAAGGAGAGGGAGAAAAGGGACCCTTCATCTTCGTATTTCCTAGAAAGAGCATCAACAACCAAATTTTATTTTTCTTTCTTGTAAATTATCTCATAATCATATCAAAAAAGCTTAGTCACCCATTTTGAAAGCCCCCTAATATTATTGGCTCATTAACCCATGAGGCTGAATATTATAGTAGTAATGTTATTTTGACATGTTGGCTTGCTCATTCGTATAGTAGGGGCATATTAGATTAGTAATGTTATTTTTATTTGTAGCCGACTTTAGGCCATTTGTTATAATTATACCTCCTAGTCTCCTATATATACCAAGGATACATTTTCATTTTGAATCATCTTGGACTTGAACATTTAAGTGGGGTAAAAGGAGGTTTGCCCTGAAAGAGGCTTATTATCGAAATTATCTCTTTTTTCAAGGCGTGGAGTACTTTCTAAAAGGTTTCTATGCTATATTGATGTTTGGTTCTTAACATATGGTTTTAGAGCTCTAGGTCTTGGGGTTTTATTTACTGCTACATCTAAGACACCATGGCATTTTAAGCTATAACTTTTTTCTACAATGTTTGAAGGAACAGCTTGGAGGGTATTTGTGCTTAGACGGATCAGGGCATGCTTTACAAGTGATATCTCCTGGAAAAGGACAAAAAATTGACAAGTTGTGAGGAGGATTCTTGTAAATTCCACTTAGCACATCGTTTGATACCGGAGATGTGGCATTCTACTTGAGAGAAGAAATATCGAGGAAGAACTACCTAAGAAGTTTCATACCGGAAGGGCGAAACTTGGCGAGATAGAAACGAGAATAAATATTTTCTATGAGAGCAGCCTCAAATCCCGAGGGGATTCAAAAGTACGATGCCAATAACGGCACCCGAAAGGGGACCTTCTACACCAAATAAAAGCCTCAGGAAAATCCCTAGTGGACTCTTTGATGAAGGTGAAGAAATCATTGGGGACAGCAAATGAACTACAAAGAAGATGGATTCAATGGAAGCTAAGTTGGATACTAAGATGAATAGTTTAAAGGAGATCATGGAAGTATTGAAAAATTCCCATTACAGAGAAGACACACGAAAGTGAAAATGCATCCATGAAATTCATGATGAGGGACCTGAAGTTGAATCAAGAAAGGAGAAACTCCAACTTTTGGTTTGAAGACCAACCGTTCCTAATAAGATTGATGTAGGAAGTTTGATGGAAGGACAATCACGCTGGAGATGCCAGGATGGAGCAATTCTTTGATCTCCAATGTGCCACATACACAAAAGTGCAATTGCTTCTTTATATTTTAGAACCTAATCAATTTGTAGTATCGATGGCTTTGTTCTCAAAAAATCACTCATCACTTGGAACAGACTTTTTCAAGGAGAAAAATGATAGCACACTATGAGGGATACAAGGGCAATACAACCCTGCTTTAGCCAATTAATTGTGTGACAAATCGAAGCAAAAGTTCGATTACCGAACTTACGATGAGAACTTCAAAGATTGAATAACAAAAGAAGTCAACCGTATTCCGGATGAGCACTTGATTGATGTATTCATGGGAACTTTAAAAGGATAACATTTCAACATGAGGGGTTAGCCACTTTAGGAACAAATCGATGGAGCTAAAAGGTGGCAAATGTTGAAAGTAAAAATAGCATTATGTACCACTAGAAGGACAATCCTAACATCCTATAAGGAGGACAATGCTCCTTCTTCTAGAACAACACAACCTACAAGGTTGACACCTCTCAACAGTTAGGAGAAGAAAAGCAAAAGGTTTATTCTTTAATTGTGACAACAAGTACGGTAAAGGGACCTTAAATTGTGAAGAAATTATTCTACATGGGTGTGAGAGAGAGGGAAGAACAAGAACAAAGAACCATCTCAAGATGAAAACATAGAAAAGATTTCGATGCTGGAAGAGTTGACTCCACGATCATGGAGTGTAATGCATTGGCTGGAATTAGCACTCATCAAACCCTCAAGATGGAAGGATACATCAAAAGAAAAGGTAATAGTCCTAATTGATTAAGGTACTCACTTAATTTCATTCACTATAAATTAGCCAAAGATCTCCAATTGCTTTGTATATCCGGTATGGATTTCCAGTAATGATTGCAAAATGGAGGGAACTATCAATTGCTGAAGTAATAGGGTGTCAATCTTACTATGGGGAATATGTAATGAATAGTCCAATTATTCTATACCCATGGGTGGAGTGCGGATGTTGTACATGAGAATCCAATGAGACAATCATTAGGAATAGTGGCTTTTAATTTTCAATAACTTTTCATAGAAATTTCATTGGAAAATAAATTGAGTTAAAGGGTATCCCGCGAGAGGAAACCCGGTAAGGTGATATCTCTAATGGCATGACAAAGAAGAGTATTGAAAAAAAAAGGGCATCAAGGCTCGCATTATTACTGTATGCTACTAGATGTTCAAACATCTAAATCATCTATTCTCAAGATCTCCAAAGGGATCATTGATAAGCATTCCAAAGTATTTGAAGAGATAACACTAAAGATCTTCCACCCATTCGAAATCATGATCATAAAATTCACCTAATTCTCGGTGGTGTTCCTCTAACATCGGGCCATAAGGATACTATGCCGGAAGAGTGAAATTAGTATGGTTGAAGAAATGTTAGAGTGGCATTATTAGACCTGTAGTTCTTACTTGCACAGTGGTAATAATTCAAGAAATATAACTCATGTCTTATGTTTCCAGATTATAGAGAGTTCAACAGATCACTATTAAAGATAAGGTTTCCATTCGGAGTCGACGATGAAGAACATTAGATGAACTACATGGAGCAATCTATTTCCTAAAATTGGATCTCCGTTCAAGACGTTGTCATCGGTCGAGAATGAAGGAATAATATATTCCAAAAACAACATTTAGAACTCATGAAGGCCATTATTAATTTTTGGTCATGTACAGCCTTACAAATTTGTGCTATTATTTTTGATGATATACTAATCTATAGCAAGAGTCTTGGGGGGATCATCTACGACATGTTGACAAGGTGCTACAACTCTTGGGAGCAACAACTATATGCCCAAACTATCAAATGTTTCTTTGGAGTAAAAGGAGGTAGAGTATTTGGGTCATATTGTATCTCATGAAGGTGTCAAGGTAGACCCTAACAAGATTAAAGGCCATGATGTGGACTAGCGATTCTAAAACATTAAAAAGAATCTTAGAGGAGGATTTTGGGTTTGACAGTTACCCTATAGGTTTGTTGAATTTATGGAAGAATGTGACACCTTTAACAACACTAACTACAAGAAGGATGCATTTCATGGACTCGGAGACAACTAAAGCTTTTGAACAACCCAAAGAGGGTGATGTGTAAAGCTCTGTCTTGACCACACTCGGACTTCACAAAAATATTTGTTGTGGAATGTGATGCCTAGAATGGAGTTGGTGTTGTCCTAATGCAAGAAGGAGAAGGCCCGGCTTTTAGAAAGTAGATCACTCAAAGGAAGGACTTACACAAACCTATTTATGAGAAAATGGCAATACTACATGCATTGAAGAAATGGTGTCCTTACCTAATAGGTAAGGCTTCAAGGAGTCCAACAGGATCATGATAGTCTTAAATACTTCTTGGAACAAAGACTATCTTAGGAAGAACAACAAAAATGGGTAACCAAGATATTAGGTTATGATTTTGAAGTCATGTATAAAAGGGGGAAGAAAATATTTGTGGTAGATGCACTCTCAGAAAGGATGAAGATGTTGAGGCCTTTCTGTTGCTACTCTCGATCATCCAACCGATTGGATAATAGAAGCAAGAAAGGGATGAATGGAAGAATAATGAAAAGTGTGGACTCTCATTGAAAGGTTGGCCGGGGATTCCGGTGCATCGGATATTATGGAAACGATTCACTACGGGTACAAAGATAAACATATTTGTAAGAACTCCCAACTCAAACAAAAGGTACTATTGGGTGCACACCTCTCCATTGGGAGGGCACTGAGTTTTTGAAAACCTACCATAAAGTCAAAGAAAAGGATTTTTTTGGGGATAGCCTTAAAGCGATGTTCCAAGGTTTTTGGTAGAATGTTTGGTTTGCCAGCAGAATAAGGTGGAAACAAAGATTACACAGTCTTTTTACAACCATTATCATCCCAAATTGACCTTAGGAGGGTTTCCATGGATTTCATCAGAGGTTACCAAAGTGGAAGGAAAGGAGATGTCATCATGGTGATTGTTGATAGATTGACCAAGTACACACTTACGTGCACTCTCATCCCTTCAAAGCTAGTAGGATTGCCACCGCCATTCACGATTCAGCTTCATGACAAACTGAATTATTGTAAGTGGATAGAGATCCCATCTTCAGCGGACATTTTTGGACAGAATTATTTGCGATAACTTCGGTTACTCAATTGGCTCATAGCTCATCTAGCCTCATCCTCAATCGATGGACAAACCAAGATAGTTAAAAAATGTATGGGAAGGATACAACCGTTTTCTTTGTCTCGATAAACAAACACAATGGTTCAAATGGTTGCCTGGCGGAGATGGTGGTATAACTTGCTTCCTTTATGCGCAACAAAAATGACACCATTTATGGCACTTTATGGATACCACCCTCCTTCACATGCTTCTTCTTCTAAAAAAGAAAAATCTAAAGGTTCAAAGTGGAAGATCACATTGAGAATCAACAACAAGTTCTCAAATCTTAAATGACAACCTGTCCATGGCACAAAATCGCGGCAGAAACAACAAGCAGATCAACATCATAGTGAAGAAGTTTGAAGTGGGGATTGGGTATTTTAAGACTACAATCATACAAAAGAGATGTCCCTCAAGCAATCCAAGAAGGATAATGAAATTATCACCAAAGTACTATGGCCCTTATGGGTATTGCAAAGATTGTTACTATGGCATACAATTGGAGCTTCCTACATCTTCACGAGTACCCCAGTTTTCCATGTTTCATGCTTAAAAAGGTTATAAGGCAGTGACAAGATCCCAGTTCAAACTACTATTGCCAGAACTTGACGAGGAAGGGAAAAATCATATTAGACCCTGAAGCCATCACTTTGACACAAGAGTTCAACAACTGAGGAATAGATCCATTACAGGTATCTCATTAAATGGAGGAAGCTACCGGCTAAAGATTCCACTTGGAAGATGAGTATTTTATACAAAGCATCAAAAGTTACTCAAGCGTTGCGGACATGTCTCCAAGAGGAAATGTTAAGCCTAATATTGGCTCATTATTACATGGTGGGGGCATATTAGATTAGTAATGTTCTTTTATTTATGTCCGGCTTTCTCATTAACCCTTAGTGGGAATATTAGAATTAGTAGTATTTGACATTTGTCAGCTTTAGGCCATTAGTTGTAATTATACCTCCCTAGTCTCCTATATATACAAAGGAGACATTTCAGACTTTGAATCATGTGGACTTGAACATTTAAGTCAGGGTAAAAGGAGGGTTGCCCCCTCGAAGGAGGCTTTTATTATCTGAAATTATCTCTTTTTCCAGGGCGGTACTTTTTCTTGGTTTTCTATGCTATATTGATGGTTCGTTAACCCAGTACAATGATCTTGGGAGGAAATTCATTTGTTCCAGGAAATACTTTAGACTTTGATGATCTGTATTAATTTAGAAGCAACACAAGAGATAATGGTTCCATAGATCAGAATGCATAATGGCCAACATTTCCTTTTCATAGATTAGTTGGCCCAAATGGCATTCTGACAATTGTTTGTTGGTAAATACCAAAGGTCTTCCTCTTGCATAAGGAGGATTGCTCCAATTCCTCTCTTGGAGGCATCATTCTAGGATAAAGGTCTTTGTGAAGTCACGAAGGACTGAAGACTGGGTAGAGGAAATAGCCACCTTAGGAAGCGAAAAGGGATGATAAATTGCTGATAAATTTGAGAAATAATTATTTTTAAAGAGAGAAGTGAGAGTTGCCACAATCTTTCCATAATTTTTAAACAAACTTGCGATAAATAGCCTATTCAAACCCTAGAAAACCATACTAAGATTTTGATAGTCTTGGGACAAGGACAATATGGAATTGCTTCAATATTTTTAGGATCCAATTGGACACCATTATTGCCAACAATATGACCTAATTACTTGACTTCTGAGGTGCCAAAGGAAAATTTAGAGTGTTTGAGATGGGGATGCTTGGAGAGCAGTGCATAGAGGAGAAGATGGGGACACGGACAGAGCAGTGCTAACAAAGAAACTTGGTGAGACGGAAGGACGGCAGGAAAATTAGAATTACACAGGCCAAAGGTCATGACCCAAAACTCATAATGACCAGAAAAGGACAAAAGACATGATTCATGAGGCTTTGGAAGGTGGAGTGGGAATTACACTGACCAAAGGGCATGACCAAGAACTCATAATGACCCTCATGAATTCGAAAGGAAGTCTTGGGGATGTCAAATGCTTGCATAAGTAGCTGGTGGTAGCCAGAATGAAGATCAAGTTTATTGAAGTACTGAGCACCAATCACCTCGTCCAAGATATCATCAATGATATGAATGGGAAACTTGTCCTTGATGGTGAGTTTATTGAGGTCACAAAAGTCAAGACACATGCACCAAGCACCTTCTTTCTTGAGTACCATGGCCATAGGAAAAGAATAAGGGTTGGTACTGGGGAGGATAACACCCGCTTGGAGAAATTCCTACATTATTTTCTCAATTTCATTATTTTTGGATAAGGGATGACGATAAGGGTGAACATTGGGAGGAAGACTTCCAGGAACAAGGGGGATGGAATGATCATGAAAACCACTAGAAGGTGTAAGTTCCTTAGGAGTGGAAAAAACAACTTGATGTTTGGAGAGGATAGCTTGGAGGTCAATATGCACAAAGGGTGTCTCAACCACTTGAATGGAATGGAGTTGAGAAATAATACCGAAGTGACCTTTCTTGAGGAGATTTTCCATGTGATGGGAATTGATGATCTCATGAGAACCAACTGTGATACTTTGGAATTGATACGGTTGCCCCTCTAGTTGGAATTTCATGGTTAATTCCTTAAAATCCATAAGAATGGGACCCAAAGTACATAACCATTCATGACCTAGCACAATGGAACTGTAACACCTCGTTTCCCCTGGTCTATAAAAATAACTATGTTGGCCAAGAACAATGGCAAACTCAAATATGTGAATGTTTGATTTGACGGACCTTTGTATAAAAGGTCAATGAATGTAAATTATGTTATGAATATGTGTTGCATGACTTCTCGGAGGGGGATGTGATAAAAGAGACCACGATGGCTAATGAGAGGTGGTGGAAGGGACCTGGAATGGTTGCGTTAACTTCCACCGAGCCAGTACCGTACTGGTTTTTACTTTCTCAAAGACCAAAGTAACTCTCTGACCCTAGAATGGATTTCCTGTCAGATTGGTAGGTAGGGAGGCTCCTCAAGATTTAATGAGGGGATGGGAGTGAACCACCCATCCGTAAAATCTCTCAGACTTGACCACGGATGGGGAAATTTGCACCACACACAATATTGCAGAAAAAAAGGCAAGAGAGTAAGTGTGGTAAAGGGTAGAGAGAAAGTGCATGCAACAGGGATCGCAGAAGAGAACTGGAGAAATTCTAGAAACACAGGGAGTTTTGAACATAAGAGAAGGGGAGTAACCTTCGTCCTAGATTATTTTTCTGTATTAGGAGAATGAGAGTAACCTTCGTCCTTGACTTCTGTTGAGCTAGAAGTAGAAGACCGAATCTCAAAGAATCGTGGTCTAGCTCAGGGGTGGCTAGTGGTAAATCCATTTGGAGTCATTGAGCCTACGGTTGGGTGGAAACGAGCACCCCTCTCAGTAGTTGCATCACGCCTGGTGGATTTGATAAGTGTTTTATGCCTTGTATTTTGAATTGAATATCATGAATACATGCTCATGTTTATATGCTCATAATGATTTCTATGTGGAATGATTGCTTGGTGTTTTATACTGGAAATAATGGATGCATGTGTATACTTACATGCC
>SNQJ01S0188470.1:0-16463 GCA_010110895.2 Picea sitchensis
ATTACCAACCTGTGTTAAGCCCTAATATTAGCTCATTAACCCTTAATTGGGGTATATTAGATCAGTAATGTTATTTATTGCCCCTTAATTGGGGCATATTAGATTAGTAATGTTATTTTATTTATGTCGGCTTTAGGCCATTAATTGTACTTATACCTCCTAGTCTCCTATATATACCAAGGAGACATTTTCATTTTGAATCATCTTGTACTTGAACATTTAAGTGGGGTAAAGGGAGGTTGCCCCCTCGAAGAGGCTTATTATATGAAATTATCTCTTTTTCAAGGCATTGAGTACTTTTCCTGAGGTTTTTCTATGCTATATTGATGTTTGTTTCTTAACAAAAGAGCGACAAGTGACAAGTGTCGTTTAGTGAGCATGCTCATGACGAGTAATGAAAATTTAGAGACCCTGTGTAGGCAGCTTACACACAATAGAAATTATATTATTGCTGCCAAAAATAGTGACATGTTGGGAGAAGCAGTTATCTCTGCCAAATGACAAGTTCAGATTAGGATAATTAGAAAAAACTTCGAATTGAAAACAACCGAAAAGTTGTCTGAACATCGTAAATAATTATAATGCATTCCAGTTTTCAGACAACTTTTATTTTTAAAGAGACAAAAACTGACAACAATCTTAACAGAAGAGAGTCATGATATTAAAGTTAAAATCTTCAATATTGTTGACAGGGCCGCTGCTGCCAGCAGGCGTCCATACCCTCGACAGGGATGTCAATTAACCCACTCCGATATTTGTATCATGTCAAGAAGTTCCAGATCAGAACAAAGGACATTTAAGGTCAAAACATAATCCATATCTGAGAATTTTCTCATACCTAACATTACTTCGTTGCCAGCGGGCCTGTTCAGTACCCCGGCGAAGTTATCTTGGCGTCATGCATGCATTTACCCGCTGCCAGCAAACCTGTTCGGTATCCCGATGGGTTTACAAGCACTTCCCACAGCTCTCTGAAAATTTATTTAGTTTTTTAAAGATATTTAATAGAGCGGGGTGACGCTGAAAATTCTAGTTTTTTAACACATCTTAGTATGTCACAGACCTTGAAGAAATTTCTTAGCTATCCTTCATCAAGATTTAGAAATAGTTTTTTAATATAACTAACTTTCCAGAGTAGGGAGACATCTTTGAGTTGTTCCCTTAAGGAATAGGGACAGCGTAAAAAGAATTTTTATGGATGATCGTGAATACCTTCAGTTGCAGATTGAAATCAAGAAATGCTTTTCAAACAACAAGTTATCTTCAACATGGCTGCAAACTCAGAGAAAGACCACAATTGATGTTTAAACAACTTTTAGCAGTCATTTTGGAGGGGAAATTTTTCTGTTCTCTTCGTCTGAGCTAGCCCGTGATGCAGGCATGTGTGTTTCAAAAGGAAAGACTGATAAGCATAAAGGAAAAATCAAAACAAACCAGAAAAGAAAAACAAACAGCAAACAAAATAGAAAATATTTACACAGTGTGCATGGGAGCGTCATCAGGCAAAGTACCCTTTTAGAGATTGGCCATTCACTGGAAAGGTGTCTGGTTGTCCCTCTAAATTCTGTAATCGGAAGGAACTGGGACCCAATTTCTCAGCAATTAAAAATGGTCCTAACCACAAGTTCTGAAACTTAGTATGCTCTCCTTTTCCCTCATGAGATTTGTCCCATTTTAGGACAAGGTCACCTACCTCAAAATTTCTGTCAAAGGTAGAATTGGAATCAAACCAGTTTTTAACAATGAGTTGATGTTGATCCAATTTCCGTTTTTCCTGAGCCCTCACTTCTTATAATTTTAACAAAGCGTTAATTCGATTCTCCAAAGGGGGACAATCTTCTTCCTGTACTTTCTGCGATAACTACAAAGATGGAAGAAGGACATGTGGTGGAAGAATCGCCTCCCTGCTATAAACAAGAAAGAAAGGTGAGTTACCCACAATAGTTTTAGGAGTTACTCTATCAGCCCAAATTGCGTTTAACAATGCGTTATGCCAATTTTTATGGTTTTCGGAGACCGTTCTCTTGATAATTTTGATCAGATTTTTATTAGTTGATTCTGCCAAACCGTTGCCTTGGGGGTAATAGCTGGCAGAGTACTTTAATTTAATTCCTTTTTCTAGAGAGAAATCACTCATTTCAAAAGACGAAAAAGAAGAAGCATTATCAAATACCAGGCATTTAGGGATACCGAAATGAGTAATAATATTTGAATTCAAGAAGGATATTTCCTGGCTGGTATTTATAGCTTTTAATGGGGCAGCCTCGAACCACCTGGTGAAGTAATATGTGGCTGTTATGATATATTTATGCTGCTGCGAGGATGGTGGATTGATTGGGCCTATAATATCCAGACCGCACTATTGAAAAGGGGAGTCTACCGAAATTGGTTGCGAAGGGAAAGCTGGTTTCTATATCTGTCCGAATGCTTTTTGACAAATCACACACTTGCGACATAAAGCATGAGCATATTTAAAAAGGGTAGGCTAGTAAGAAACTACTCTTAATACTTTATGGGCAGTGGTATCCCCACTGAAATGCCCACCTGCCTCCCCTACATGTAATTCCAATAAGACTTTTTCTGCTTCATCTTTCTCAAGACAGCGCATTAGTACTCCATCAAAATTTTGACGAAACAAAATACCATTAATCAGTTGAAAAGAAGAAGATTTTAATCTTAGTGCTCTCCTTTTTGTGGGATCAAGGTGACGGGGAGTTGATCCGTGTGTAAGACAAAATTTTATGTCATCGTACCAGGAACTAACAGGGTTTTGTGCACAACAGATTTGATTTTGATAGTGTTGTCTTGGATTTAACATATCAATTTCTTCTTGCTATTCTACAGCCGAATCGACGACCAACTTGCATTAACCTTGGCCTCTTACTATTTGTGCTGGGGTGATTTCTATGTGATATTCTTGCAAGGATGTGACCCAGTTTGCCCTTTTTCGCCTAGGTCATTCTGTACTAACAAATTTCTGACGGCCAAGTAAGGGACAATGATTTTCGTCCTAGATTTCAACAGATAAGATCAGAAGTTCTTTACTACTTTGAAAATAGCATAGGCTTGTTGATCTACTATTGGGTAATTAAGTTTCGCCCCCTTGGAGACTGAACTCATAAAGGCGATTGGGACCTCATTTTTTTCAGCGTTCTTTTGAGTTAGGAAAGCAACGTAAGATCAGTTAGAAGCAAACGTGTAGAAGGTGAAGTCTTGAGAAAAGTTGGGGCTCATTAGAGAAGGAGCATCTATTATGGCCTTTTTTATTGAATCAAAAGCCTGGATTTCTAAAGGTCCCCAATGGTACTGTACATCATTTTTTATTAAGTTTTGTAATGGTCTCACCATTTCTGAAAAGTTGGGGACGAATATCCTAACAAAGTTTATCTGACCTAAGAAAGATTGCATGGAATTTTTTGACAAGGGAGGGAGCAGTTTCGAAATGACTTAAGTTCTTTCAGGGTCGATAATCATCCCTTCGCTCGATACAATGAATCTGAGGAGCTTACCTTGTTCTACTGCGAAGATGGATTTTATGGGATTCAAAGAAATGTCGTACTTATGACATCGTTGTAGAATGGATCTTAAATGAGCTAGATGATCTTCTTTATTTTTCGAGAAGACAGTGACGTCATCTAGGTAAAATACTACAGATTGATTGGTTAAGCCTCAGAAAGTGATGTCCATCACTCTCTGGAAAGTGGCACCGGCGTTTATGAGTCCAAAGGGCATCTTTCTATAAGCGTAGGTGCCCCATGGAGTACAGAAAGTAGTTTTTAGTTGGTCTGAGGAAGACATAAGGACTTGGTTGTACCTTGAAAAACCATCCAACAAGGATAATATTTTAGAACCAGATACCTATTGAAGGATCTGTTCCATGGGAGGGACAGGGTAGTTGTCTTTATCAGACGCTTGGTTAAGATTTCGGAAATTGACACATAGTCGGATTTCACCACTCTTCTTTCTGACAGGGACAAGATTAGAGACCCATTGTGTGTGCCTAATTGGGAAGATTATCTTAGCATTCAGGAGTTTGTTTAATTCCTTCTTGACCGTTGGTTCAAGTTTTGGGTGCATTTTCCTTAACTTTTGTTGAAAAGGTTGGGTTTGGGGTTTCATGAGAATAACGTGTTGTATGATGTTAGGATCAAATGTTTTTAAGTCATCGTACGTCCAAGAAAAAACATCTTTGAATTCCTTAAACAACTTAATAAATGCTACTTTTTCTTGCTCAGAACACCTCAACCCTAAATTAATGCACTATGGATTGTCTTTAGTTCCCAAATTTACTTTTTCATGCATCAAGGAGGAACTATTCGTTTTATAGTTCACAAATTTTCTGAACTTGTCGTGAGGATCATAAAATTTTTCTGATCTAACCACAGATTTCGGGATAGAGTTTACCATGTCTGATGAAGATTCTGGAGATTTCGGATCTGGTATTACCGTGAAGTCACGAAGATTTTCGTCATGGGTACCTTCGTCGATCACCGAACCCTGGAAAGTTTCTTCCATATGTAGAAAACTTATAATCTGTTGATCGTCATTGAAGACTCTCCAATTCATGATGTTGTCTGGGATGGACGGTCTGAACAACAGTTCGACAGAAAATGCATTAGGAGATAAGGCTTCTATAGGAAAAAGTTTTGAAGCGACGTTAGCTAACAAATCAGCTTCCGAATTATTCAATCTAGGAATAGAATTTATGTTAAATGCAGAAAACTTGTTCATCAAATTCCATACCTCAGTTTGATAGCTTTTAAGGTGCAGAGATAAACAGTGAATAGAATTTTTTACTTGTCTAACCATGATTTCTGAATCACCAAAGACAGTCGAATTTTGAATGTTCAGATCTAATGCTTTTCTGAGGCCTTGCAGGAGTGCCTCATATTCGGTTGTATTGTTTGTACATTTGAATTCTAATCGGCAAGCAATCAGAGTCCTGTTACCTGCTGGATCGATGAGCATGCACCCTGCACCAACTCCTTCCTTAGATTTTGACCCATCAAAGTAAAGAGACCATATTTGATTTTCATCGGGTGCATGTGACCACTGAGAGAAGGCTGTTGACTGTGTGCATGTCATAACTTCAGATTGTTGTTCTAGATTAGTGATGGTAGAAGTTTCAGCCATGAAATTGCCGAAAAATGTATCCATCCCCTGTATTTTAGGCGAATTGGCAGAAGGAGTGAATGGTTCATTAGGATCATTTAAATCAGTCACCATGAACTTCAGATAGTGTTCATGATTTACCTTGATTCTGTTAGGCTTTCCATTCTCGGGCAGCCACAAGTGAGACCAATCCGTCACAAAATAGCTGTGTAATAGTTCCAACCAGTCTCTACTTAAAAAAAAAACATAAACTTATGGAATATCTACAACAATAATATCAATCACTTGATGAACTTTAAGATTAGACAATAATCTTATGAGCACATTCTTTAATTCACCTATCACTTTAACACTAGTTCGATCAAGCTAGATAATTTTCAAGCTGGATGGTTGAACTTCGGCATTAATCTTTTGACAGATAGACCAAGGCATTATGTTAGATGACGCACCTGAATCTACCATACAATTATGTACATTCCTATTGAAAATTTCAAAAGTCAACAAAAATGGAGGGACATTTCTACGAGTACTAACAGTAGAGGTTTGATGTTTTTTAATCGCAGCCTCTGAAACTGGTTTATCTACATTATTTACAGGAATGTCTCCTTTATCATGAGGCTCGGATGTATTTTTGGTGGAGGCCTTTTGAGGAATTTTGGGGCTGTTTTGAACACCTTTGTTACTGCTCGGATTGCTATTTTTGTTGTTCTCTGCAATATTCTGCAGCATTTTTTGCAGAAGAAAAGGGAATTTTAATAATTCGTAAACATAAGTATTAGCCCTAAGATTTTTTAGATCTTCAATTAAATCATAATATAAACTTGGGTTTACTGAATTCTGTTTGGTCTCAGTTGGTTTAGACTGTTTTTGAGGCAAAGTCATCGCAATTTCGGAAAAAGGCTTATTTGTTGTCTTGCTCCTAGTATTGTAAGGATGCACTGTTTCGAAATTAGCTTGAAAAATGCTATCTGAAAAATGTTCGAAAATATTCGGAGAGGATTCATCTTCTTCTACCGTCTCTTGTTCAGCTACTTCTTCAGGAATCTCGAGAGGAATCAAGTTATTGTGTGCTTCTAGGATCGTTTGAATAGCAAATTGCAGGATTTCTAGATTTAGGCCTTCAGTATTTGAATTAGGTCGGTTGGTGGGAAAAGGCTTCCTAAAAGGGGGTTTGTAGGGCCATTTTCTTGAAGAAGCTTCTTCAGCTGACCTTTTCAAATCTATAACTTGATTGGACAATTTCTGAATGACTTTCTGTAAGTTTTCTAAATCCGAACTCTCAGGTTGAGCCTTGTTTTGGGAAGGTCTAGGAAGGATTTCGATTTTCTTTTTGGAAGATGAACTACTCTCTATCTCATTGCTAGTAGTGTCTTTTAAACTGAGAATGTCTTTCTCGATCTGACTGGCCTCTTCGAAGGCTTCTAACAGCGTGGCTTTCTTGGATCTCTTTACCCAAATGGCTATGTTTTGATGTAATGCTTTCGTGTAGTATGCGACTATAAGATTCTCGGCAGGCATCAAATCCATAGGGATTCGGTTCTTTAGTGTGATGAACCTTTGATTAAAGTCTTTGATCTTTTCTTTGGGGTTCATTTTTAAACTAGAAAGATCCATGACTAGAACTTCAGGAGACTTGTCATCTCTGAACTTCTCAAGGAAATAGGATTCAAATTTCTCCCATGACATGATGGTGTGGGGCTGTTGGGAAAAGTACCAAGTAGAGGCATTGCCTTCAAAGGTGTAGGGAAACAATCTACAGACTATGTCTTCATGCTCAACACTATGGAGTCTAATGGCTAACATAAACTTTTTGATGTGATCTTCAGTGATCTATTTGGAGTCTGGGTCAAATTTAGGGAGCCATTTCTCCGAGTTTTTGGGTAAAGGATGTTGAGGCCCAGGTATAGCCACTGCATCTTGGTCGAGCCAGGGTCTAGCAGGATTGTTTGCATTGGCCATAGGTGTGGGTGGTGTCGAAGGCTGGGATGAAGAACTGCCTTCGTCTGAGGATTCTTCTCCACAAGAAGAAGGAGATGAAGGAGGTGGTGACGGTGGAATACCAAATCCTCCTACTGCAGGAGTGAGGATTGGATCTGTAGGGTTTAAGGTAAGGTCAGTACCTACAAGTTGTTCTCTGATATCAGAGAAGTCTAATGGTTGATTCAAAGGTTAGTTTGGTTGTCTTATACGAGCTAAGGCACTGTGCGTTCTTATGAGAGATTGACAAACAATCTCTTGTATATCACCACCTGAAGGATTTGGAGTTACTGGTTCAACTGTGATCCGTAGATCGTCATTTGATGTGGTTGCTATTTGAGAGACAATGTTGTCGTTTGAACTAATTCTAGTTACTATAGGTGAGTGGGTAGGTGGGGGAGGAGTCTTACGACCTCCTCGTGCCATTAATAGTTTTCATGCCCTCCTTCTAGCACCATTTGTTGACGGACGAAATTGACCGCTCGTCAACTGGAGGAGTGAATCCGGTCTGGGGTTGTCTAATTAACCCAAGTTGTTTGGATTAATTCACTCCGATGGATTTAGTGGCTTCGTTGGCCGATCTAAGTCCGAAAGAAAGCGAAAAATATAACTAAAGAAAATACAATAACTTAATAAATAACACTTGCTGAAAAATATATATACATCTAATATTTATCTACAGTCTAACTAATTAATACTTATAAAATAACTCTACTTATCATATGCACAATATGTACAAATAATTCTATTTCTAATATATATGTAATATGTACAAGCTACGAATTTTAATCTAAATCCGTGAAAATCGAAGGTAATTGATTTTTTAAACAATAGGAAAGTTGTTATCTAATCTTTTTGATTTGTTTTCTTAGGTGTTTATATTTAATAAATCGAATATCAAACTGTCTAATTTAATAAAAGAAATAACAGATGGTAAAAAGTGTTTTAACTTACAGGGAACTTCTATATCTATTATACTAATGAAATCAAATAATAGGGCTGACCTGTTATCGCATCCAATATCTGTTCAATGCGTAGCATCCAGTCACCTTATCCGATGAGGTAAACCTGCAGCAGATCCTGAAATTGCTTCTAATAAATGTGAAGCAGTAATGATGAAGTTTGAATTATAACAACATAACATATAATAGATGCAGTCACAGTAATCTTATAATCTTACAAGTAGCCACAATAAGATAATTCTTCCTGTGAGAACTTGCGTATAAACGTTTGATCGAAATTAGAGAAAAACCTCTTAACTCAAATTGAACAAATGATTACTATGTGTTATATCTGGGACATAAAAATATGGACAGTATATAATCTTTGATCATACCAACTGATAATAAACCATGATGACAAAAGTAATCATAGTCTATTAACAAATTGAAATAAACATGACGTGAATAAAAACATTATACAGAAAAGCTAAAGCTGTGACGTGTATCATATTCCATTCAAGTCTGTAGTGAAACATCCATAGTCTTTCCCCCAGGATGAGATGATTAATGTTTACAAAATAATAGGTTTATATAGGTTTCAGGAAACAAAACTGTTTCATGTTGATAAGATCAAGTTTGTTTCAAAAATATGGGGGATGCAACCACCCTGATTTCACTGAATAAAAATACCAACAGCCTAATCTATTTACTAAAAACACAAAGTTGATATGGCTGGGAGATCTCAACAGTGCCTCATATCTCCTTGGAAATCATGGGTTCCTGAAAACAAATGAAAATGGGAATATTTTAGATATGTTTTCAATTGTCAAATCAAGCAATTCGAATTTTTATAACTAGCTACAAAATCTTATGATTCTGTAGCTAGTTATAATAGCAACTACAATCATATTTTATTCAATAAACAAAACAAAATAATATTTATAAGAAAGATAATATATTCAATCAAATCATATATCCTAACTTGAGAGTGACAAAATCATGCTAAAATTTAAAAAGATCATACCTCAAATCATGGAAATAAAACATATCAAGAAATCTTGGAGTTTACGATAGCTGTTGTTGCCTCTACATTCTTGAAAATGACACGACCTGTAGTTTTCAATCGTTTATCCTTCCCTTAGATAATAGACTCGAGTCTGCTGTTTTCATTTGTCAACCTATTTACTTGGTCTCTTAAATACTTAAGTCGAGACTGTAGCAAAGGTACATCAGTATAGTACCTGTCGATCAATGATCGACACTCATCACACTGTGGCTGTAGGGACTATGCATTGGCACTAACAGCATTAAGGGTTGGAGAATCATCTACGTGAAAGGTAGGTTTATCATAGAGTTGAATGCCTGAGAATTCTGGGTTATCCTTTAGACATGGAGGCAGGTTGTTTACATAGTCATAGGGTGTGTCAGGATAGAGCCCGTATGACACATGATCTTCTTCAGCCAAAAATTTTTCAATTTCTGAATCTAAGTCTTCACTTACTTCAATTGTGTTGTTTGTGTCTGCACAGGGTTTGATTTTATTCCTTTATCCTTGAAATCAAACGACCAACCCTTTTATCCTTGAAATTAACATCGACGCTGCCCTTGTGCTTCTTCCTTGTAGGTTTCATAACAGTTTTAGTGCAACTCTTTGGGCCTAAGACCGGTTGATTGTCCTATTGGATAACATTAGGGTAGCTAGGGGGTTCATTGTTAGGGGCAATATCACAGGCCTGGAGCGGTGGGGAAGAGGCAGTAGGTTTCACAAGGGTTTCCACGATAACCGGCTTATTAACCTGTCCCAATTCATGGTTTCCGAAACCATTTCGTATGATAAATGAATCCCAACAGTCGTTTTGGGACTGTAACTGGTGTACAAGGATAATTTTAATAATCCCATGGTGGAATAAACTTGAATCCAACCTCTATTTCCTAAACCGTTTACCCATCTTATACAAACTTCTAAGCAGGAAGTAGGGCATATTCAACGGGAAGCCAATGAAACTCATAAGCAAGCGCAGATGATACAAGAAAACTAATCTGAATATTCCTTCACACATAATGAATTGCTTCACAATAGTAAGTAGATCATGCCACCTAGGTTTTAAGGATGAGACTGGCATACCTTGATTGCAACTAGTAATTTTTCGTGAGGTGAACATCAAAGTCCAGGGGACCTCTTCAACTTTCGCATTCTTAAACCATTTTTGCCCGACAGCTGGCAAACCCGTGGCTTGGCTTAATAACTCTTCTATTACTTCTAACTGCATGTCGCCTATCTTTTCCCTGTAGCCATCGAAGGTCAAAGCAAACTCTTGGGAAACTCAAAGATTGAAACCCTTAAATTTTTCGATGAACAAATGCCAACCGTTCCTTTCTAAATCGTCCTTGGCGTTATCATATGATAGCAGGGTTTGGATGCCATTTGGCTCGATCCTTACCACTGGAGCCATGGCGAATGGAAGGGAATCAACACAGAACTCACAGGTAGGGTTTGATAAAAAGCCACAGAGCCATGACCCCGAGCCTTATCAAAACAATGCTATGACAGTTCAAACGGTGGGTAGAGGCGTTAATCACCATGCGTGGGAGAAAAATCGTGAATGGAGGTCTTGCGCTTATGTAACCAAGGCATGCTTAGAACCAAAAGGATCATAAACAAGGAGGACAACATGTTCATAGAAAAAATATGACAATTCTATAATAAACCATATGAGCAATCTTCCTTTAATCACAAATCAAAACATAATGTCAATTCCAGCCGTGAGTTTTCATGCTTACAGTCATGAAAACAAAAATTGAAAAGAAGATATGTAAAAAGAGACAAGAGACAAGTGTCATTTAGTGAGAATGCTCATGATGAGTAATGAAAATTTAGAGACCCTGTGTAGGTAGCTTACACACAATAGAAATTATATTATTGCTGCCAACAAGACCCTAGAAAGAATTTGTTGCAGGTTAACTACCATGATCCTAGCGCGCAGTACAGGAGAGGTTGGGGATCATTTAAAAGAAGGAGAGGATTAACCCTTTGTTACAGTTGTAAAAGATCGGGACATCTGGCAAAGGAATTCCCAGGAAAGAGACCTAGTTGTCTCTTTTGCAAAGCTATGGACCATGAAGTATTGGATTGCCCTAGAATGATTGCTAAGGTTGAAAGAATGAATATGAACCAAGAAAACCCTAAGGTAGATCCAGAAAATGAGATTATGTCATAACCCCAGAAAGGATTAGATAAAGTATTGCTACAGATGAAAGAAACCCTGAATGACCACTGACATATCAACTTATCAGAGATCTTCAAAGAAAAAGAATGCATTGAAGTAAGAAAAGGAGACTTCAACATTGACTATGTTCTGGATGAGGAAACACAGGTGAATATCATGACCGAAATAACTTGGGAACTTCTAGGAAAGATTGCTATGATTCCTTCATTGGGAGGAATAGGGTTATTCAGAGGAAAGTTGATAGCCCTATGTGGAATACTTACCCAAATATCTATGAATACCAATGGAACTTCGACAGAGGAAGAATTTGAAGTTGTTAAATTTATTGAGAACATCGTTCTATTTTCTATGATATTAGGAAAACCATGGATTGGAAAATATCAGGCTAGAAGGAAAGAAGAAGAAGTCTTAGAACAAAAGAAGCAAGAGTTGAAAGATTTCATGACTAGGAGGATCGCACAGCTGATTGAAGAACAGAAGAGACGAGAAAAGCTATTTAAAACCAAAGACTTGAATGCCGAACTGGGAAGAACACTAGAAGACCCACAGAAGACTGAAGTACCTATTCCAGATACAAAGGAAGTATTACCCTTGACTTCTAGGAAATAATCTCACCAGCATGAAGTTACTCTACCAAAAGAAGATAAGAATTATAATGGAAAAAGGAATTCCAAGACGAATCTCACTAGAAAGAAGGCTAGAAAACTAGGTAAGAAGAGAGCTAAGATTGAAAAGTTATAGAAGGTTCCCAAGGGAAATTTGCTGAAGGAAAATTTGCAAAATTGGAGCTTCGCCAGAATATCAGAACAACATCACATGGCACTTCGCCATGGCGAAAGAATATAGCCATTGAAATAGTATAACCATTCGACCGATGGCCTGAACGGATAGAAAGGAATTTATGGTCAAAAAATTCACCACCGGACCATTGGGACTACGCCACAACGGACAGAACTGAGTTAATGAAGGCTTCTTTCCCGTTGCAAGAAATTCGTTGCCGAGTTATCTATTTATCTCGTTGTGCCACGCAAAAAGAACAATTTTTCCAATTGTGACTATCAGAGCTCGCATCATAGTTGATTTCTCACAGTGACCACCGCATTAGTGCCATCTATCCTGTTTCATTAAATAGTTACTCTTTGAACCCAAGACATTCAACCACAAGCGTGCAGGTCGGACGAGCTTAGTGCTGCAGAGAAAATTTTCGAAGAAGTTCTTATTGACCTAATGATTGAAAGAGTAATGTCTGAAAGAGTGATGTCTGCAAGTATTCAAGCATCATCGTCTAGAGGACTACAATCCTCTCCATCGACTGCTCACAGAGCCGGATCATCCCGACCATTGGCAGAAAAGAGAACCAAACACAGAGATTACCTAGCCAATGTGAAGCTGATCCCGACCATATTGTCGGATTACATCCCACCTCTGGCCGGGGTAGTGAGTCGAGATATTTTTCCAAGAGAATCCAAGTACACCATGGTTACTGTGTACCTCCCAAAGGGGATGCGCACAGTTTGAGCATAACAAGATAAGATCACAACGTTAAAGTTCATTGACTTCAACCTCAGAGATCGAAAAAAATACAGTATGCTTGCCTTGTATAAATACCTAACCAGGACGAAGGGGAAGAAATCAAAGATAATCCCTCAGTCATGGATGATGAGCCTCACACAGTGCACTTTGTTAAATGTCATGAAAATCCCACACTTCGTAAGGCACCAGGAAGTCAATGCCCGTGTCAAGTTATTAATTTTATGTTACCATGGAGGCTACTTATGGCTAGACCTCTATATTACAGTTGACCTGACGTTGATCCATAGGATCGCAGGTTTGAGTATGCAAGGACCCGATCCACAATATTTCTATCCAGGAAAAGCCACAGATCGTGCACTAGCATTGAATATCAAGGATACATATGGCAATGTCGAAAAGGGAACGCGAGGCCATAAGGTAACCTCCATACAGAATGGTGCAGTGCACCTTGCCTATCAGTTAATTGCAAGAAATTTGGTAAGGAAGAACAAACCTACGCAGGTCACAGGCTTTGTTGTTAACCTCGCGGGAAAGTGCATAGAAGGTTTACAGATGAACCGGGTGAAGTACCTGGTGAATCAGCTGGAGCTAGACTGCCACGAAGCACATGATCAAGGCTACGAGTTCCAATTCAACTGGCTCCTGATCCTTATCACCTTTGTTTCCTGGGAGATGTCGGAAGGCGCGACCTTCCTGGATATTGAACTGTTCGAACCACTTGCTACAAAGTTCACTACCCTTTGGTACTCAAGTGATATGAACAAACAGTGGCAGTCAAATGTTGTTTTTCACACCTACTACCTTCAGCTAACGAGAGCCATAGAAGAATAACCTTACATGACTCTGAATACCTTATAGATATTCCAAACTCTAATGAAGTTCTACGTAGATTGACACTTCATCTACCTTACAGCGCGAGTCGATGAACATAAGGAGCAGTTGCAGTCATACTACAAGCTCATGGAAGAGGATTTTGAGGAGATCACTGAGGACTGGTCGGCAAACCTCCTTATTCCAGCAGACCCTGCAGAGATGTCCAACCCTGACAGCCTAGAAACCATGCATTATACACCTAGACCCAGCAAAACGAAGAAGACCGAAGAGGTCCAAGAACTAAGCAACACCCCAGGAAAGACTGCCTCAGTATCCCCTGATCGAGGGAGTGAGGAGGAAGAAATAAATAACACAAGAGATGAATAGAAGCAAGGCGAAGTAACACCGCTGAGAGATGAGACTGATCCTCTGAAGAAGAGGAAGGTTTCTCCCCTGAAACCTTCTTCCCAGAAGAAATCAAGAGCCATCGTGACCAAGATAAATATCGTACTTACTACTGATGACTTTGACTTCATCATAGAAACCCTCAACGACGCTTCACCGGAAATCGTGGAGAAACAAGAAGCTAAGAAGGAGGAAATGTATGATAGACTTAAGGTCAAGTTCTGAGGGATACAACAAGCCCTTCAGTCCAGCCACATAGTGTCCAGTGGGCTCCTGTCATAAGGAGAGCCAGATTTGGGAGATGAGCTAGCCCAACTCCACCAATTAGCTGAGGTGGTCGAAGCTTGTATTCGTCGCGCACAAGAAGAAGAGAACTAGCTACCAAGACCTTGAAGCAATTACAAGGTGACATTGTAGAACAACGTAGAATTGCAGAACAAGAGAAGGTTTCTTTCTAGGCCAAGTTTGAAGTAGAGAAAGCACAAATGCAGCAAGAGAAAGAATAGTTGCTCGCAGAGCAACTCAAAGTAAAAGAAGCAGTAGACAAATCCCTCCACTCTATGACTGGTTTAGAGCTACAGGCTGAAGACTGGGTCACGCATCAAGTAGAGTAGCTCATAGAATTTTTCCAGTAGCTACAAAAACAAATAACTGATTTAGAACTCTGCACTATACCTGACACCCTGTAGGATGTAAGGTACCAAAGGGAAGCAACTGCTCAAAGCGTAGTTGAATGAATAAAAGTCCTTTCCCTAGAATGAAGGAAACTAAGTGATCGCATTGCCCAAACATATGAACAACTCAATGAGGATCCAAAATTGAAGGCACTAGAGTCACATCTCTAGGAAGTGAAGTATCTAGTAGACATAATACATGCACAGTTGAAGCCCCTATCAGCTATGGAAAGAATGAAGCGATCCCAAGAGAAGCACACTCCCTAGCAGCAGGTCCATACTATTCAGAACAAAGTTATGGAAGTAACTCAGAGGCTCCAACCTGTATAGGACGAGGCTTACCAACTATTCACAGAAATCGAAGGTCGAGGACTGGAACTAGAGCAAGTTGTCACTACAACTGAATAGTGCCTTGAAGGACGTGTCAACGAAGCAGTCATACAAGAGTTCATTGAATAGGAGGCTGTAGCATAGAAACAATTCGAAGTAGATCGATCCAAGATCAAGGATTTTGAAGCAGAACTAGTCAGATCAGAGTGACCTGGGACAAGTCACAAGTGAGTGTTGGGGGCCTATTGGCCCTTGACCAAGTTTTGAGGGTTCTTGGTCATGTTTGACCTAATTTTGGGACTTCGACAGGCTGTCAAAGGTGGAGCGCAAGACGAAGCGAAGATCGTAGGATATCGTCCCCTTTTAGGGCCCTTTTTGGGATTTTGGATTATGTAACAGGTAAGGGGATGTCGACCCATGGGTTTACCCATGTTTAGGCCTATTTTGTAAAGTATAAATAGATGTCTAGGCAATGTAAGAGGTAGTAGTTGTAAATTGTGCTAAGTGCTAAGGAAGAGCATATCTGTGTGATATTGGGCTAAGTGCTAAGTATGGATTGTATGTGCTTCATGCATACAATGTGAGACTTACAGAGCTAAGTGCAAGTGGTTGTAACAATATGTTGAAGGCTTTGTGTTGTAACGCAAGGAAGGAGGATCTAGTGAGGTGCACATATATCCTGTCCTTTGTGGAGTGGAACTTGGATTCTCTGTGCCTGTAAGAAGCTTGACCCAAGATAATAAAGAAGAGAAGAGTTGGTGGACGTAGCCCCAGGGTGGGGGTGAACCACATACATGCTGTGTTTCTTTACTCTGTGTGATGTGTTGATGTGTTGATATGTTAATGTGCTTAGTGCTTTAATATAGATGAATGATCTATCGATGCTTAGTGCTTAATAATATGGATGGATGTTGGATCTGATTTATATATATATGCTCAATGCTTGAATATGCTAGATCTAATCTGTTTCATTGAGACAAATGTTTTTAGATGCTAGATCTGGTTGAATACTGTGATGATCTGTAATTAGGGTTTACTGCACTGTAACTGAGACTGCAAATTGATGAATGTTAACTGTTGAGTTCTCTGTTAAGTGTTAGAATCACAGATCTGTGTCCCAGCTAAGGTTGCAGACACTGGATTCCTACAGCCACCCCTACCTCTACCTCGAGTGAGACTTCATCTGCTTCACAGGTGTTGCTGAAAGGGATGGTAGTTAGGGTTTTTTTGGTGCGTTGTTGTAGTATTGAACCCTGGGTCTGCCCCTGTTCCAACACTTTTTGTTCTTTACGGTGATGGTTTATTGTTGATATATGTTGTTGAGATATGTTTACATGCAAATAACTATTTGTGAATGGAAGCAATGAATAATGATGATTGAAGTGATTGGTAACTAAAGTTTTGTAAGAAGTGTAAAAAAACACCTACACTGATTCTCTCTCCCCCCCCCC
>SNQJ01S0188471.1:0-18338 GCA_010110895.2 Picea sitchensis
CATTCGCTGCCAAACATGCTAAGTCACCTGTCAATTGTCCGAATGCCTATCTGCCACATGTCGTACGTCCTGCCACATCAGCGTCTGTACGGACTGTACAGTCAGCAACCCTTTTTTTTGCCTGTTTGTAAATTTGAACAGAACGTGATATATCTCTCTCCCGACGTCCGTTTGAACCCAAACGAGTTGTGTTGGGTTGATAACAATGAGGCCTATGCTCTCATTCGATTTGAAGCGATTCCGATCACTTTGAATTTTTGAGCAAAATTTGATCCCCTGATCAAGAATGATTGTAGAACCATAATCTGCGAGTTTTTTAACTCGTCACCCAAACTTTTCAATGGGAAGATGTGCGCTATTGGAGAGTCAACCACAATCATTGATCTTTGAATCTATAAGATCGGATGGTCCTGATTGATTGCGGGATTGGAACTAGCGCGATGTTTCATTCTCCTTCCGATCTCCGTAATTTATCTTTGTCGTTGATCTGGTGATTGCGCATCCAATGGTCACGAATTAATATGAATTAAACGCATTGTTTTTTGGATCAACCACATTTTTATATCTTCAAAGCTATGAGATCTAACAATCTATATGGATTGCGGGATTGTAAATGGCGAGTAGTTTAATTCATCTTTCTCTCCCCGCAATGCATCTGTGTCATTGATCTGGCTTGCATATCCCACGGTCTCGATTTGATATGAGTTTTATCGCACCATCTCTTATGAGCTTTTGATCTTCATTCGTTAACTCTCCTGAGCTTTAATCTCCATTTGCTTCCTTCTGCTCCACCTTCTGTTCTTTCCATCAATGACAAGCACACTCCTGCCTGCCAAATATGCCAACAACAATCTGATCTCCCATGATCAATGAAGTCATATAGGTACTGGTCCAATGAAAAGGAAGCAACAACTCAAAAAATATGCATACACATACTGATGTCTTCAATCCTTCTACACAATTTGCCAAGGGTGCAAGTCTACATCATGTGAATAAAGAAGTTGAGGTCGAATATAATGAGAAATCGTTTGATTATTGGTCATTGAGGTATATCGTTAACAAACGCAAGACAACCTACCGATAATGAAAGTAGGTATCAAGGAACTGAGTACATTCTTACAAGTGTGAATAAAGGATTTAGGGTCAAACACCTGAAGAATCCATCGATCGGGAGACATTGATGTATTCCCAACTGTCGATGGCGAGAGAACCTGCCACTAATGACCGGAAGCCTCAAGGTACTCATAATACTCTATGTCCCGTTTCCAAAATAGATGAGCTGAAGTCGATGGAAGGAGCCCCACTGAAAGGAGATCATTAAGGAACCTCTCATTATTTAGCACGAGGTACAAATCATGAGCTTCATTATTTGGATGAAATCGGATGAAGAACATGTTCAAAAACCAACGACCCTATGCGTCTTTTGCGTGTGCCAAGTGCAAGAGGTACACAAAAAGGAATCTCTGAATAGAAGCCAATGAGGAAAACTGCTGACAAAGGTTAGGAAACCACCAATAAGGCTAATGGCATCCAAGACACTGCACAAATCCCAATGTGTGAATAGATTTCTTGCCGTCAAACACAAGGGAAACCACCCAGTCAACGACCAATGATGAAATGTCGACTGTTGTTACCTACCAATGATGAAAGTAGGGCCAAGGTGTGTGATAGGACTACAGTATCACATGATTCTGAGACAAACTGAGGGTATGACCAACATGCAAAGTCAAGAGTTCTGAGGAATGACTGACACAGGTTGATAGACTTCCTTTGAACAAGAGCATGAGACATATGGAAGACTCCGACAACATAGACTCAATGATGAAACCATGAGATGTAGGAGGCATCAATGGAACTCTCTATAGGAACTGGAAGAGTAACCATTCGGTAGAGAAGACTCTCTATAACGAGCTCAAATTCCTAAGGCCATGCTAAACCCCAAAATTATGATGACAAATGGACTCAATAACTTTGTGCTCTATTCAAAGGCGACACAACTCCTACCAATATAACATAATACTCCCTTCCTGCCCATATATATTTTTTTTTCATAGACAAATGAATGCTATGATACATAGGAGGAAATGAGTGTCGCAGGTAAGAAAAACTAGTTCTGACAATGAAACATACCTATGCTCAATGCAAGGAGATGCATGCGGGAGATGGACACTCGGGGGAATGTTTCCTCCTAGGTATAGGGTGCCAAATTGTGAAGGATATAAATGAGGCTCTTCTTGGTTGAGGATGCAAAAACGGTCGAGGAAAACAATTTATAACACAAAGCGAGAACTGGCTATAGGCTCAATACTGCAATTAAGGGCATGAGATGCAATAACAACTTGATGCCAAAAAATGTCCTTTTTCATGACATTTATTCTACTTGGTGTGAAAAAGGGATAAAATTGTGCCAAATAGACGTCCTTTCAGATCCAATTTACGAGTGAGAAAGAGACAAGTTCACTCGACAATCTTTTCTCTTTCTTAAAACGAGTTGGAAAAGAGATTAACTACTCACGACCTTTCAAGTCCAATTAATGAGTGTGAAAGGGACAAATTCACTTGACAATTGTTTGATTTTTAGACGAGTCAGAAAAGATCTTAAATCAGACTCGCTTGGGATTTTATAGGTGGCAAGTCACGGTGGAGGCCAAGGCTCCTGTGCTGGACTTATGTGGAATGCCAGTATCTTACGAATGGCCGACATAAGTTTGGGAAAATCCAAAGCTCTCCAAGTCAATGAGGATAAAGCACTGGTGGAGGTTATCGTCTTCATGATATAACAGATAATGTCTCTTACTTGAAAAGACAAAGGAGGGGGCATTAGATACCCCACAAGACCATCATAATCGAAGGGAACTTCCTCAAGACTCGTAGGGAGAGTACTTGGGGAGAGAAAAACTATCTCATCTTCAAAAGGAGTGTTATCAAGAATGATGACGATATGGTTGAAGGATGCATCACCCTCCAAAAGGAGAGTTGGACAAATCAGAGATTGCACTGGTACAACCACTTCTTCAATTCTAGGTTGAAGAGGATGTGAGATAACATGGATAAGGGACACATCACCCTTGAAAACGAGGGTATGGTCAAGAGAGGATTGCAACGACATTACTGCCGTGTCAATCAAGGGAGAAACATGGTG
Organism: Picea sitchensis; assembly: GCA_010110895.2. NCBI lineage: Eukaryota > Viridiplantae > Streptophyta > Pinopsida > Pinales > Pinaceae > Picea > Picea sitchensis. The sequence continues at coordinate 3,143 of SNQJ01S0188471.1, forward strand.
TGGGGAAACCACAGACATTTCAGAACCTAGAGGGCCCTTAGGCGAGAGAAATGCTTCTGGTATCCCAACCGTAGATGGACATAAACGAGTAAGGTAATCTCCTTTTTAATTCCTGCAAAGTAATTTAGGCTCATGTTTGACGCATCTAGGCTTCTTTATGCCCCCAACGTTGTTCCCGACGGCTGGTGACATGCTCTCAACATGACTGGAAAAGGTGTGAGAGTCGTCTCCTACATGATGTACAAATGTTGGAGATGTGACATTAATATGGCTCGTTGTGACTAAAGTGATGCCTCCAACATGACTAACAGCGTCTGAGTGCGGGTTATCAACATGAATTGAAACAGTTGTTGGCCCATCTCCAACACGACTGGTAGAGGTGAGTGATGGAGCTCTAGTATGGCTGGTAGAGAATGGACTAGTGGTGGTGGGTCATGGCATTTGATACCAAGGTCTAGGGAAATATTGGTTTTGACACATTGCAGGCTAGGAAGGGTCCTGGTTTACCCCCTGTCCCTGTCCGAAAAGGCAGTGTCCTCCACCTAATTGGTCTGAAGAGCCTTGTACGAGCATCATCACTAAAGTCTGTGAAGATATGGAGGTATAATAAATATAATTCAAGTGAGGTTATATGTTTCCCCCATGTGAAGGGGTTCCGTGAAGAGGGTAGACCAAGCCGTAAAACTGATTCTCCCTGTAGGACAAACCCGGGGATATATGTGGACTTGCAATGGGAAAACTGTTCGATGGAACTGACATGGCGGATGAAGGATGCACAGATGGGGTATAATAAGTAGAATAAGCACCCATTTGAGTATGGGTTCCTGAAAGAGCATAGCTAGGACTGGATCTGTAAGAGGGGAGGTTCCATCCTCCCACTGTGAAAGTTGGTTGAGGGACATGACTCATATCAAACGAAGATGTAGGTAGTGGGGCCATGGTACCCCCAAATACAATGCTAGTATTCATATAAGTGGGCCAGGGAGAGGATGGAAACGTTGAAGGAACATTCAACATATTAACATGAAAATGAATAGAGACCTAAGGCATGGACTGAGCATCATAGTCCTTCATACTATTATGAAAAGCGGAAGGATTCGTCCCCATGAAATGAGTGAATATCATGGGGGGGGTGGGGGGTAGCAGTAAATGATGGAGTTGAAGGAACTCCACTATCCATGATAATGAAAACTCAGTATAAACTCCTAGGACCAACTAGTAATCAAAGAGCACACAAAAAATCAAACAACCAATATGCACACAAATGGGGGTAAAGTGGCTGAAAGTGGCCTCCCTCTCTAAAGAAGGTATGTCTTTCCCAAGAGGGGCCTGAGACTCCCTGCTAATTATTGGAGGTAAAATAATCAATTATAAGGGCCCTCGTGGGCTTAACAACTAGTCGGTCAGATCCCCCTGGAGAGGTAATCCTCCATAAAGGTTGTGTGTTGTCCGACCCTTATCTGACCCATGGTACCTACAGAATAACCCCTACAAGTAACCTATGTGGCACCTAAGTCAAACAACTAAGAAACCAATGTATAACCGATGCACATGCGAGTATTCGTAAGTCAGGTCCACCGTATGCGTAGGGTAGCAAAGCTCGAAACCTTGAAAGTACCGCCTCTCACAGAGGTAAAGGAACTAGCAAGATCCCCAGATACAAATAGATCCCTAGAAATATCTCTGACGCTAAGAATGTATAGGTGGGATATCCCTTCAGCTAACCTCACGCGACCTTGTGATTAACTCCGGTGTGAGAAGAGCCTCTTGATATTATCAATTATACAATGGATTTCTCCACTCCCTTTGTCAGACACATATGTTGATTTAATTGCCTTGGAAAAGTTTACTCACAAAATCCTATTCCAAGGCACTAAATCCTAATCTAGTTTGTGCACCCTAGAAAATAAAATCGTCATGACTAATCAATTTTAAATTATAGCGTTACTTTTAATGGACATGCTTACTCAAAAAGGTATGGTATTGAAAGTCATGATGTTATGAATCAACAAGTAAAGTAAATATGAATACAATGCAAAATCGTAACTTCAATTTTCAATGAATGATATGCTTCTTAAAATAAATGCAATTTTCAATTTCAACATTGCAATTCTGAAGTAAAAATGCAATATTTCATTACATGCACTAAGCTAATGACAAAGACTCAAAAGATCAAAATTTCAAGCAATGTAAAATGCCTATCATTTTTGTATTTTCAAATATAAGAAAAAATGAAAATGCATGGACTGAACAACAAATTGATATATATAAACTCTAATGTTTATATAAAGAGATAACTCAAGTAGGATACCAAGGAATAGAACACCCAGCCCAATGTACAAGGACAATCAAAATGAAAAGGTGATGAGAAAGACTCCAGCCAAATATTCAACCCCAGACAAGTTTCCTGTCATCCCACAGACACTTAACAATCACTACAGAGACCCAAGAAGACTCAACAAACATCAAATCCCACCCAACAACCACTAAAACCAACAAACAAGAAAAGACGGCTGATGTATGCGAATGTTCAAGGAAACATAGTGTATCTACATAGCTTGCAGTGGGACAACACACGTATATACGCGACTGTCAAGCCAAAAGCCATGTATATGTTTCAAAAACAAAGCCAGGAAAGGGAGGAGGCTGAAAAACGCATACCTAGAGTGAATAGAGGTTGTCAAGCAATGATATGACAAGAAAAGGATTAGGAATGAGAGAAATCTAAGGAGAAAAACACTCCAAACCCTAAGAAAGGAGATTCAATCCCTAATATGGTCGCTAATTTTGTTACGAGGAAAATATCTCTATGGCTAGGGTAAACCACAACAGATGGAAATGACTACAGAAATAAACTCTGTTCTCAAGTATGTTATGTAAACAAATATGCTAGCAAGACAAGATAAAAGGCCTACCTTGTCCAGACGTTCGATGAAGTCCATCATTGAGCACTTGACCCAAAGTAAGATACCTGCAACTAGTCCTCGACAACCAAGCAAAGCAAGAATATGGTGATAATAAATGATGTTAGCACATTCAATAGCATAATTCATTAATAAACATGAAAAATACACCCATGGAATAATAATTCAATTATTTGCAAGATATCAATTGGACAGAAAAATAGTTTTTCTATTAATATATGATCAACAAAAGTGAAAATGTTACAGACTTCCATGTCGGCATGGTTTGAAACTGAGAAACTAAGTTCCTTCCAGCTGGGCCTCCACCACTTCAATCCTCCACCAAAGGCAAGCTCATAAAAGAGAGACAATGGAACTCTCAATCAATAAGGGAAGAGCTTGGGGGTTGAACACTGTGTTCAGACTTAAAGGACAAAGGGATGTAGACTCAATATGAAGTAAATAATTTCTCCATGGTAACTTTTCTCTCAAAGTTGAATTCTTTCTCTTTCTTTCCATAGCTCGGAATTGGTCCATTTATAGATTTCAAATGGAACTGAAGGGTCTATTTGGAACGTTTCGAGTATATGGAAGGCCAAGGATCATAGATCTCCTATTGTGACATGGAAACCTGACTCCATTTTTCATTTTTTGGCACAAATCCTAACTTACACGGGTTGTAGTGCATCAGCCTGCATATACGCATGTTGTATAGTAGGCAAGGTGCATACATGTGGGAAAAATGTATTTTTTGCCTCTAGAACTTGCAAAACGGGATGACAAGTCTGCATAGGCAAATGGAAAAAGGCCTTCTGTGCAATATTGCATAGGGTGAGAAAAATATTGCTATAACAGATGCCCCCTAATGTGTGAGGTCACATGAGTATTTACGCTAGACGAAATACATTATAAACAACCCATAAGTGGAGTGATGGGGAACCAACTGGAAGAACTAGTTTCTCATTACATTTTGCACTGACTTTGTATACATGGTTGCCAATTTGAATTACACTACAGATCCATGTGAAAATATACCAAACAATTGTCCATGGCCATGAATAGGAAAATACAAATGTGGTTACATGACAAAGGATGTCATAGTCATGAACAAGGCCCAATAGAACCAGTCTCAAAACCAATATGAAGATATATGTATACAATGGAGTACAATCTAATCTCCCATGATCATTGAAGTCATACAGGTACTGGTCCAATGAAAAGGAGGCAACAAATCAAGAAAGCTATGGCCACATACTGATGTCTTGAAGTCTTCTACACAATCCGCCAAGGGTGCAAGTCTACATCATGTGAATAAAGGAGTTGAGGTCGAACATAATGAGACATCGTTTGATTACCGGTCATTGAGGTATATCGTTAACAGCCGCGAGACAACTTATTGATAATGAAATTAGGTATCAAGGCACCGATTACATTCTTACAAGTGTGAATAAAGGAGTCGGGGTCGAACACCTGAAGAATCCATCGATCAAGAGACATTGATGTAATCCCAACTGTTGATGGCGAGAGAACCTGCCACTAATGTCTGCAAGCCTCAAGGTACTCATAAGACTCTAGGTCCCGTTTCCAGAATAGATGAGCTAAATTCGATGGAAGGAGACCTGCTGAAAGAAGAGCATTAAAGAATCTCTCATTATTCAGCACGAGGTACAAAGTAGGAGCTTCATTATTTGGAGGAAATCAGATGAAGAACATGTTCACGAATCAATGACCCTGTGTGTCTTTCGCATGTTCCAAGTGAAAGAGGTACATGAAAATGACCCTCTGAATAGTAGCCAATGAGGAAAACTGCTGACAAAGGTGAGGAAACCACTAATAAGGCTAATGGAATCCAAGACACTTCACGAATCCCAATGTGTTAATATATGTCTTGTCATCAAACACAAGGGAAACCACCTAGTCAACGACCAATGATGAAATGTCAACTGTTGGGTTCAAGGTTACCTACCAATGATGAAAGTAGGGCCAAGATGCATGATAGGACTACAATATCACATGATTCTGAGACAAATTGAGGGTATGGATGACATGCAAAGTCAAGAGTTCTGAGGAATGGTCGACACAGGTTGATAGAATTCCTTTGAACAAGAGCATGTGACATATGGAAGACTCTGACATCATAGACTCAATGATGAAACCATGAGCTGAAGGAGGCATCAATGGAATTCTCTATATGGACTGGAAGAGTAACCAATCGGTAGAGAAGACTCTCTATAATGAGTTCAGGTTCCTAAGGCCATGCTTAAACCCAAAATTATGATGACAAATGGACTCAATAACTTCGTGCTCTGTTCAAAGGCGAAATGATTGTTGCCAATATAATATAATTCTCCCTTCTCACCTGTATTTTTTTGTTTTTTCATAGACAAATGAATGCTATGATACAGAGGAGGAAACAAGTGTCGCAAGTAAACAAAACTAGTTCCAACAATGGAACATACCTATGCTCAATTCAAGAATATGCATGTGGGAGATGGACACTCGAGGGAATGTTCCCTCCTGGGTATAGGGTGTCAAATTGTGAAGGATATAAACAAGGCTATGCTTGGTTGAGGATGCAAAAACTGTTGAGGCAAACGGTTTATAATGAAAAGAGAGAACCGACTATAGGCTCAATACTGCAAGCAAGGGCATGAGATGCAATGACAACTTAATGCCAAAAAAATTCCTTTTTCATGACATTTAGTCTACTTTGTGTGAAAAAGGGATAAACTTGTGCCAAATAAACATCCTTTCAAATCCAATTTACGAGTGTGAAAGAAACAATTTCACTCGACAATCTTTTCAATTTTTTAAAAAGAGTAAGAAAAGAGCTTAACTAAGACTCACGAAGTCCAATTAACGAGAGCTTAACTTGGTTGAGGATGCAAAAACTGTTGAGGGAAACGGTTTATAACGAAAAGTGAGAACTGACTATAGGCTCAATACTGCAAGCAAGGGCATGAGATGCAATGACAACTTGACACCAAAAAATGTCCTTTTTCATGACATTTAGTCTACTTGGTGTGAAAAAGGGATAAACTTGTGTCAAATGGATGTCCTTTCAAATCCAATTTACGAGTGTGAAATAGACAAGTTCACTCGACAATCTTTTCAATTTTTTAAAGAGAGTCAGAAAAAAGCTTAACTAAGGCTCACGACCTTTCAAGTCCAATTAACGAGTGTGAAAGGGACAAATTCACTCGGAAATATTTTCAGTTTTTAGACGATTCATAAAAGAGCTTAAATCAGACTCGCTTGGGAGTTTCTAGGTGGAAAGTCATGGAGGGAGGACAAGGCTCATGTGCTGGACTTCTGTGGAATGTCAATATATTACAAATGATTGGCATACGTTTGGGAAAACCCAAATCTCTCTAAGTCGATGAGGATAAAGCGCTAGCAGAGGTTATCATCTCCGTGATATAACAAATAATGTCTCTTACTGGAAATGACATAGGAGGGGGCATTGTATATCCCACAAGAACATCCCAATCGAAGGGAAATTCCTCAGGACTTGTAAGGAGAGTACTCGAGGAGAGAAAAAATATCTCGTATTCAGAAGGAGCGTTATTATGAATGTTGACGATATGGTTGAAGGACGCATCACCCTCCAAAAGGAGAGTTGGAATGATCAAATATTGCACCGGTACGACCACTTATTTAATTATAGGTTGAAGAGGACACAAGATAATAGGGATAGGGGACACATCACCCTCAACAATGGGGGTATGGTTAGGAGAGGATTACAACAAAATTACTACCATGTCAATCAAGGGAGAAACAGGGTGTAGGGAAACCACAAACATTTCAGAACCCAGAGGGCCCTTAGGTGAGAGCCATGCTTCTGGTATCCCAGCCGTAGCAGGACATAAAAGAATAAGGTGATCTCCTTCACAAGTCTTGGAAAGGAATTTAGGCTTACGTCTGAGGCATCTAGGTTTCTCGATGCCTCTAGAATTGTTCCTGACGGCTGGTGACATGCTCTCAACATGACTGGCAGAGGTGAGAGAGTCGTTTCCTACATGATGTACAGAGGTTGGAGATATGACATTAATATGGTTCGTGGCTACTAGAGAGATGCCCCCAACATGACTAGCAGCGACTGAGTGTGGGTTATCAACATGACTTGAAAAGGTTGTCTACCCATCTCTAACATGACTGGTAGAGGTTGGTGATGGATCTCCAATATGATTGGTAGGGACTGGACTAGTGGTGGTGGGTCATGGCATTTGATACCAATGTCTAGGGAAATATTGGATTTGGCACATTGCAGGCTAGGAAGGGTCCTAGTTTACCCCTTGTCTCTGTCGAGAAAGGAAATATCCTCCGCCTAATTGGTCCAAAGATGATTGTATGGGAATCATCACTGAAGTTTGTGAAGAAACAGAGGTATGATAAAGATAATTCAAGTGAGGATATATGTTGCCCCCATGTGAACGGGTTCCGTGAAGAGGGTATCCCGAACCGTAAAATTGATTCTCCCTGTAGGACAGACCTGGGGATATATGTGGAATCGCCATGGGAAAAGTGTTCTATGGAACCAACATAGAGGATGAAGGATACACAGATGGGGTGTAATAAGTAGAATAAGCACCCTTTTGAGTATGGGCTCCTGAAAGAGAATAGCTAGGACTGGATCTGTAAGAGGGGAGGTTCCATCCTCCCACCATGAAATTTGGTTGAGGGACATGACTCATATCAAACGAAGATGTAGGCAGCGGGGCCATGGTGCCCCCAGATCCAATGCTAGGATTCATATAAGTGGGCCAGGGAGAGGATGGAAATGTTGAAGGCACATTCAACATATCAATAGGAAAATGACTAGAGACCCAAGGCATGTACTGAGCAACATAGTTCTGCATACTACTATGAAAAGCGGAAGGATTCGTCGCCATGAAATGAGTGAACATCATGGGGGGGGGGGTAGCAGTAAATGAGGTAGTTGAAGGAACTCCACTATCCATGATAATGAAAACTCAGTATAAACTCCTAGGGCCAACTAGTAGTCAAAGAGCACACCAAAAATCAAACGGCCAATATGCACACAAACGGGGTAAAGTGGTTGAAAGTGGCCTCCCTCTCTAAAGAAGGTATGTCTCACCCAAGAAGGGCCTTGTTGGTGGGCGTAATTGACACACCATCAACTGGAAGGTCAAATCCAGACCGGGGTTGTCTAAATAACCTAAGTCATTTGGGATGAATGACTCCGTTATCCAACTAAAGTTCTAAAAATAACAAAATAAAGGAAACTAATCTAAAAAATATATAATACTAAGGATATAAATTTAATAATTAGAAATATCACAAAAGGAAGATGACTATGTGCATATGATTATAAACAATGTATATACATTTTTGCGAGATTTACTAGATATCTTGCGAAATAGATGTTTTTTGGAAGTTTTTATGAAGTAGATAAAGAAAGCACAAACATTTTGTTTAATATTTAAAAACCTAAAGAACTAAAGAATACTAATTCAAACATAATTGAAATAAGAACAAATTAACAGTTAAAGATAATTGAAGCTATTCTTATTTCATTGATGAATAAACTAACTAAAGAACAAAAATACGAATAACTAACCTGTAATTAATCAACTAAACTGAGTCTATGTCCCTGTGCAATTCAAGCTCCTAGTTGTCCTTCCTATGAGGAAACCATGTAATAGAATGGTGCCAACATTCCCAGAACAAACTCAAATTTGTTTTGGAACAAGAATATAGCAGTAAACAAATAAATATACAGATCTGGCGATCTTATAATGATGAACACTTATAATAAAAAAAACTTAATACAAAGCATTCATGCAATACACCATCCAATATCCAACATAAATCCACAATATTTAAATGAAATATTGATCACAGATGTAATATAGGACAGTAAATTATGGACATAATTAAAGTGCTGAAATAATATGAAATATCATACAATGATAAGACTAAAGTTGTATAAACGTATTAACATTCCATAAGATAAAGGAAAAACATAATGGGTAAGAGCCACACTGGTCTAAAGCCAAGGAGTGAACATCTTCTCCATATCAGTCTTGAAATTCATATATCCATAATGTGTCCAAACCAAAGATGCCCTTACTACTAAGAGTGACTGGTATTTAAAATAGTTCAGGATTCAAATGCTCTTACCATACAAGATAGAGTTGAATCTACAAAAATCAGATAATATTACAAAAATAGTGAAACATAGAAACCACTCATGCATGAGTTGGTTTGTCAAAAATAAACCAAAGTTTTATAAACATAAAGAGGCAGAAACTATTTGAATAATTGAGTGTATAATTCAAGGTCTTTGCTCCATGCAATCCACATCATAATCGTCCATTTCCTGTAGATAGAAAAACTGATTTGATATTCAGATAACAATACTAATTATTATTCAAAAGAGTCTGGCTACAAAATCATAGATTCTGTAGCTAGTTTTATTATTAGAAAATGAAATCAAATTAAATTTCCCTATTTTATTTTTTTAATAACAAAATGGAATAAAATGAAAACAAAATCGTTTTACCATCAGAAATTAGCAAAACAAGGATCTGACAGTTCAGAATTTATAATGGCTTTGAAACTGGTTGTGTTTTTTATTATGATATTACCAGACTTCTTGGATCTTTTGTTTTCCCTCTCTGTGTGTGCCTTCAATTCAAAGTTATCTCATTCCAATAGGGCATTCTGAGCATCCAAGTGTTTAACGTGAGCTTGTAAGAGCAGAATATCTCTATAATAACGCTCTATCTAGTCGAGGCAACTGTCACAGTGCACTGGGGTAATGGCAGACCAACGTGGAACACAGTCAACAACGGGTGCTTCAGTTTTACTTGTGGTTTGTTCCACGTCGTGATCGATCTTGAAAAACCTTCTTTTCCCTTGAGATGTGGGGGTAAATTTGACATGAAGTCATACTTTTCAACCTAGGTAACAACCTCTTTCTTGGGACATTGATTTTATGGGTCTTCATGAGCCAAGAAATCATCTATTTCCCTATCTTAACACTGATCATCGATCTCGATCAGATCAATCAAGATCGGATGATTACTCTTTCGATTTATTAGTTTTCTAGAAATTAAACGACCATATTTTTTATTCCTAAAATTTAAATCTGAACTCTGTTGTTTCTTTCCTCCAAAGAAATTCTTCACAACAGGTTTATCATTACTGTTCACATTGGATTAGTTCATAGGCACAGGGTGATATTTTTCTTTTAATTCGGTAATTACATGCTCCAAAGATCTTCTAGGTGAAAATCTACATGGTAATCTGTTATCCATAGGGGTTTCATTAACAAAGAATTTTGTTCATTGAATTCAGATCCATCAAGTGAATTGAGGACCTGGATTTCGATCACTGGTTTGTCCAAACTGGGGTTTACAATTAAATGAGGGATGACTATATCGTCGACCTGGGTGAAGCCATTTTGTATCAGGAAACCCTCTCAACTATCACCGATTTGCAACAGGTGAGAAACCAACAATATCTTAATGAGTCTGTCATGAAACATATTAGAAAGAGAATTTATTCTCTGTCGCTTGTAGCACTTAGCCATTTTGTAAAGGAGAATTAATAGGTAAAAAGGGATATGCAACTCAAACCCTATGAAAATCATAAGAAAACGAATGTGGTATAGAAATACCAACCCATATTGGCCTTCATATGTACTGAATTGTTTTAAAATTAAAACGAGATTGTGTCATCTAGGTTTTAGAAAAGCAATGGGAGTACCTTTTGTACAACAAGTGGATTTACGGGAAGCCATGAATAAAATACATGGGACATCATCTATCTTAGCGTTCTTAAACCACTTTTCTCCTTTCAATGGAAGTTATGTCGCCCTGCTTATGAAATCCTATGTTATTTCTAACTGTATATCCCTGACCTTGGCCCTAAAACAAGTCCTTTCACCCTGTTTATGAAATCCTATGTTATTTCTAACTGTACATCCCAAACCTTGGCCCTAAGAATGTTATTTTTCCAAAAGTGTGTGCAAAATCCTCTGCAACCTGGCGATTGTAGCCTTCAAAATTATTGAGGAACACATCCCACCCATGAGCCTTCAGGTCGTCTATAGTGTCATCATGAAACAAGAGAGCTTGGAACCCATTTGGCTTGATATGAACTACATGTTCCATTGCCACTATGAAAATAAAACAACAGATATCACAAGGGATAGGTTTAGGTTTCCAACAGACGAGCAACAGAGAGAGGTCTAAGAAGAATGTAATGGCACAAAAAATGTAAAGTTTGGGGACTGTCATAACTTGGAAATGAGACTTAGGGAAAACGAAAAATAGAGGGCTCGTAAAACTAAGAACCATTTCCCACGATGAGTGCTAAACCCTCCACAGTAGAAAACCCCAATTCATATAATGAATGATCTCATTAATATTCAGGCCAACAAAGTGAATTGAAAGCGTAGGTACATCATGCCTGTACCAATTGATATGAATGCTGATATGACAATTTAGCTCATGAAAACTATATCAACTGTTTACCAACGTTTTTGTGCATTTAACATTTCACAAATTAAATCACCAATAAACTATAGAACCAATGAAGTCAAGGTACCCATAATACATAAATATTTCGATAGTGTATTAATCAATAAGTTCATAAGACTTGAGTTTAAACCATGTATGGGTTTCTTCTAAAATTATATTTCTAAGGTAAAAGATATGTAACCAAGACCAAGTTTTATATTTAAATTCATGCTTACAGTCATGAATTTAAAACAGAACAAACGAAAATGCAAACGAAAACTCAATAAGGTAAGCTTAACCCAATCATCGCTTCGAAACTCAGAAACATAAACATTTACAAATGAAAGGTGATGGTAGCTATAGAAAGACATAATCTCTTTGTGAGAAATTTGATTGTAAAAAGAATCGAAAATCATTGGTGGCTGCCAACAATGGCGACATACTAGGTGAAGTAGTTATCTCCGCATCACCATAAAATTCGTGTTAGGGTAAGTCAGATGAAATGAATTTTTAGAAACATTTAACAAAAGTTCAAGCATTCCGATCATAACTCAGAAATAACGCAGTTTAGCATCAAATGTATTTTTGTGTAAAAAAATGTAATCTGGCATCTAACTTAGATTACGAGTGTAGCGATGTTTATGCAATTGACTTCGATATTGTTGACAGGGCCACTGCTGCAAGAAGACATCCATAGCCCCGGTAGGGATGTCATTTGACCCACTCTAGTACCTCTATCATGTCCAAGAGTCATCCAATTATGATATGGGACATCTTTGCACTTTGATCAAATTGAAAAATAGACTTGAGGATCTTCTCGAACCCGACATTGCTTCGCCACCAGCAGGCCTGTTCAGTACCCTGACGAAGTTGCCTTGGTATCATGTATGCATTTACCCATTGCCAACAGACCTGTTCATCATCTCGTCAGGTTTACATACACTTCCCACACATTATCGTGCTTTCAACCCTATAGAATTTGTTTATAATTTGCAGAACTTAATAATATTCAAGAGGGCGGGGTGATACTGAAAATATCATAGTTTGGCATAAAATTTTTGATAAAGAAGTATTCTCCTTTTTTCTGATATTCATCATACTTTGGACACTTAGATTTATGTTAGGAAAACATATCGAGGAGGGGAAGGTGCAATTGAGTTGTTTTTCTCAAAATAGGGACAATGTTAGAAGTTTATTAATGATAATCGCATCTACTTGTAATTTCAATGAGAAACCAGAAACACTGATTTGAATAGAAATTCACTTCTGTCAATCTAAGTTTTAGCGCTTACTGCTCAGGTGCTTGAGAATTTATCAACTGCTGCTGATGAATGGAAATTCTAATTCCCTTCCACAAATGATATGGTGACTCAGACATAATTATTTAGAAAACAAATCGAAATCAAGCAAAATAAAAAAAACCAAAATAAAAAATAGAAAAGAAAATAAAAAATATTTACAAAAGAGTGGAACAAAAATCATCAGGTGAAATACCTCTTGAGTTCCTGGCCATTCGCTGGGAAAGTTTTTGGTTGTCCCTCCAAATTATGCAGACGGAAAGAGTTGGGACCCAATTTTTCAGAAATTACAAATGGTCCCAGCCACAGGTTTTGGAACTTGGTATGTCCCCCCATACCCTTGTGGGATTTATCCCACTTGAGAACCAGATCTCTGACATCAAAATTCTTGTCTAAAGATGAATTTGAATCAAACCCTTTTTACAATTTGATGGTGCCGATCCATTTTTTTCTTTTCCTGTGTTCTCACTTCCTCTAGTTTTAATAAGGAATTTATTCAATTTTCTATAGGAGTGCACTGTTCTTCTTGAACTTTCTGTGAAAATTGCAGGGAAGTGTTAGAAAAACAGGACCGTGGAGCAATAAAATAAAACAAATGCGGAAACAAAACACAGAAGATACACAATACAATAGAGACATAGATTTACGTGGTTCACCCAGTGTGGGCTACGTCCACCATAGAAATTGCTAGGTCCTTCCTTTATTATTATCCAACATATGAAGGGATACAACCTACAACAAACCCGCTATAACTTCCTCTTCTTTCTCTCACAGTCTCCTATCTCATAATACAATATTTTCCATCAACCATAGCCGCAATACATTTCCCTCATAAAAGAGGGTTGTCTTCTAAGGCAAAAAACCCTAACATAATCTCTATCATTAGATCTGTGACCTTGTAATGAACGGTCCAGATTTACAATGAAATTAAAATATACATTTACAAGGAAATTTTTCCTTCGGGGGCTTCACACCCGAACCCCCGTTGGGGGCCCGCTTTCCCTCAGACCCCCCATCCAGGAGGATAGCCCCCCTGGACCCCACAGAGGGGGTACCCCCCCTCTGCACTCCCCCATGTGGAAGAGTGTACATACTTCTGGGGTGTAAATACTTCATGGGATATAAACACGGCTGAAAGTAAAAGACCTTTGAATCAGGAAGATAATCAGGCTCCACAACCAACAATCTCCCACTTGGAGACTGATCTCAACAACTCCATCGCTGTTGTATACGCTGGACTCTAAACCTTCTTGGACATGGAAAATTTCTCATCTTCATCTTCATTATTGAATACCAACTGAAACTGAACAGGAACTCAGTTTCTCCCTGGTTACTCCCTTTGTTAACATGTCTGCAGGATTTTGGCTAGTGTGTATCTTTTCCAACTTCAAATGTCCATCTTCCAAGGTGAATCGTATGAAGTGGTACCTCAATTGTATAAACTTAGTCTTCGAATGGAAGGTTGATTTCTTTGTAGGATGAATGGCACTCTCACTGTCATAGTACAAACTGATATTCTCTTGCTTCTTTCCCAATTCCTCCATAAACCTCTATAACCAAATCATCTCTTTACTGGCCTCTATAGCAACAACATACTCTGCCTCTGTTGTTGAAAGTGCAACAAACTTTTGCAGTTTTGAAATCCAACTTACTGTTGTTCCACCTATAGTAAACACATGCCCTATGGTACTCCTCCTGCTATCTTTATCACCTACCATATCTGAATCAACATATCCTTGTAGAACAGTTTCTGAACCTCCAAAACATAATGCATGATTAGTAGTACCTCTCAAGTATTTGAGAAACCACTTTATTGCCTCCTAATGTTCTTTACCTAGATTGTTCATATATCTGCTCACAACTCCCACTGCATGTGCAATATCTGGTCTTATGCAAACCATTGCATACATCAAGCTTCCAACTGCTGATGAATATGGGACCCTGGACATGCATTGTATCTCCTCCTATGTCTTGGGACACATTTCCTTAGTCAATTTTGAATGGTTGGCCAAAGGTGTACTAACTCGTTTTTCATTCTGCATTCTAAACCTCTCCAACACCTTCTCTATGTACTCACCCTGAGACAATGTCAGTTTGCAATTTTTCCTGTCTCTTATTATTCTCATACCAAGGATTTTCTTTGTAGCACCCAAATCCTTCATCGCAAATGAATTGGCTAATTTCTTCTTGAGCACATTTATATCCTGCATATTAGACCCTACAATAAGCATGTCATCTACATACAATAGCAAGATAATAAAGCTTCCATTTTCTATCTTTTTAAAATAAACACAGTGATTAGAATGACATCTACTATAACCTTGTTCTGTCATAAACCTGTCAAAGTTCAGATACCACTGCCTTGGAGCTTGATTTAGGCCATATAAGCTCTTCTTCAACCTGCATACCGAATTCTCCTTCCCTTTGACCTCATACCCTTGTGATTGCTGCATACACATCTCTTCCTCCAAATCCCCATGGAGAAAAGTTTTTTTTACATCTAACT
>SNQJ01S0188471.1:18348-33254 GCA_010110895.2 Picea sitchensis
TCATATTAAATAATATCTTCATTAGAAATACCTTATTGGACGCCGAGGGTTTTTCATACAATTTGGCCAATGCGTCCATCAAACCCTTCGTTGTCTTTTCTTTGGAAATATTGAAAGGCATCAACGCTGCCAGGCTCAGCCGTATCGTTCCTAGAGCCTTTCTGTCAAGAATCTCCCATTCTTCGTCCTTCATAGCGACCGACTTCTTTGCTATTCTGCCCAATGGTAGGAATAGATCCTTCTGATATAAATAGTCTTCCATCTGCGTCTTCCATAACTGGTAGTTTTGGCCGTTAAATTTCTAGACCCTAAACTTTCCATCTTTCGACATTGCTCCGACTCGAACAAAGAACCCCCTTTTCCTGCGAGTTACCTTTCTCTCTGATACCAGTTGTTAGAAAAACAGGATCGTGGAGCAATAAAATAAAACAAATGCGGAAACAAAACAAAGAAGATACACAATACAATAGAGACACAGGTTTACGTGGTTCACCCAGTGTGGCCTACGTCCACTAGATAAATTGCCAAGTCCTTCCTTTATTATTATCCAGCATATGAAGGGATACAACCTACAACAAACCTATTGTAACTTTCTCTTCTTTCTCTCAGAGTATCCTATCTCAAAATACAATATTCTCCATCAACCATAGCCGCAATACATTTCCCTCATAAAAGAGGGTTGCCTTCTAGGGAAAAAAACCCTAACATAATCTCTATTATTGGATATGCGACCTTATAATGAACGGTCTAGATTTACAATGAAATTACAATATACATTTACAAGGCAATTTTTCCTTCCGGGGCTTTGGCCCCGAACCCCCGCTGGGGGCCCACTTGCCCCCAAACCCCGCAGAGGGGGTACCCCCCTCTGCACTCCCCCACGTGGAAGAGTGTACATACTTATGGGGTGTAAATACTTCATGGGGTATAAACGCAGCTGAAAGTAAAGGACCTCTGAATCAGGAAGATAATCAGGCTCCATAACCAACATGAAGGAAGTAAGACATGCGAGTGGATAATTGCTTCTCTTCTGTAGATGACGAAGAAAGGGGAATTACCAACAGAGGCTTTTCAGGTTACCCTATCAGCCCAGAGTGCATTATACAGTGCATTGTGCTAGTTCTTGTGATTTTTTGAAACTGTCCTTTTAATAATCTTGATTAAATTTTTGTTTGTTGATTCTGCTAGGCCATTTCCTTGAGGGTAGTAGCTTGCAGAATACTTCAGTTTAATCCTTTTCTCCACAGAAAAAACATTCATTTCAAGGGACGAAAATTAAGAGGCATTATCAAAAACAAGACATTCGGGAATGTTGAATCGAGTGATGATATGAGAGTTCAGAAAAGATACTACTTGACTTGTGTTTACCACTTTTAAAGGTACAACTTTGGACCACCTTGTAAAACAATATGTTGCTGTAATGATATACTTGTGTTGTTATGAAGAAGAGGGATTAATTTGTCCTATGATGTCTAGGCCCCATTTCTGAAAAGGTGAATCCATAGTAACAGGCTGCAAAGGGAATGTTGCCTTCTTTACTCGTCCTACAACCTTTTGGCAGATTATGCATTTACGTGACAACGTATGGGAATATTTAAACAAAGTAGGAAAATAGTACCCAACTCTTAGCACTTTTTGGGCAGTGGTATCTCCACCAATGTGACCATCGACTTCACCTACATGAAGTTAAGATAACATTTTTTCTGACTCTTCCTTTTCCAAACAATGCAAAAAAACACCATCAAAGTTCCTTCGAAATACTACATCATTTATTAACTGGAAAGATGCATATTTAAGCCTAAGTGATCTTTTATTTTTGGGATCAATATTGCAAGGATCATATCCATGTGTCAAATAAAATCTAATGTTCTCATACCAAGAATTAGCAGTAGCTTGTGCACAACTGATCTGTTTTTCGTTATGTTGATTCACAATTAAGGTGTTTATTTGACTTTCTTGTTCTTCAACTAAATTAGCCACTAGTTTACTCATGCCTTGACCTCTAACAATTTGTACAAGGGTTATTTCAAGGTCATATTCATGTAGTGACTTCATCCAATTTTCCCTTTTCTCATCCAGTTCCTTTTGTACTAGCAGGTTTCTTACAGCCGGGTAAGGAACAATAACCTTGGTTCTGGATTTCAATAGGTAAGACCGGAAGTGTTTCACTGCTTTGAAGACAGAATATGCCTATTGATATACTGCTGGGTAATTAAGCTCTGCTCCTTTAAAATATGAGCTCATGAAGGCAATGGGTATCTCATTTCTTTCATCATTTTTATGTATAAGCACAACAACATAAGATCGGTCAGAAGCAAAGGTGTAAAGAGTGAAGTCCTAAGAAAAATCAGGACTCATCAAGGAAGGGGATTCTATTATTTCTTTTCTAATTGAATCGAAATCTTGACTTTACTGTGATCTGCAACAATACAAAAAATCCTTTTTAATTAAATTTTGTAATGGTCTAACCATGTCTGAGAAGCTTGGGACAAATCTTCTGACGAAATTAATCTTGCCCAAAAAGGACTACATGGATTTTTTGGAAGGAGGGGGGAGTTTAGCAATAGCTTGGGTTCTTTCGGGGTCAATAATAATTCCATCCTTAGACACTATAAATCCAAGCAGTTTGCCTTGATCTATTGGAAAGACTGATTTCTTAGGGTTGAGAGATATGTTGAACTTGCGACATCGTTTTAGGACAACCCTAAGGTGAGACAAGTGATCTTTCTTGTTTTTAGAGAAGACAGTGACATCATCAAGATAGACCACAACTGACTGGTTAATGAGGCCATGGAAAACAATATCCATTGCTCTCTGGAAAGTGGCACCGATGTTTATCAGTCCAAAGGGAATTTTCCTGTAGGCATAAGTGCCCCATGGGGTACGAAAGGTGGTTTTAAGTTGGTTTGAGGGAGACATAAGGACTTGGTTGTATCCTAAAAAACCATCTAGTGGAGATAGTCTTTTGAAACCAGACACTTGTTGTAGAATTTGTTCCATTGGAGGAATAGGGTAGTTGTCTTTATCATATGCTCGGTTCAAGTTCCGAAAATCGACACAGAGTTGAATTTCACCACTTTTCTTTCTTACAGGGACTAAATTAGACACCCATTGTGTGTGCCTAACTGGGAAAATTATATTTAGAGTCAATAATTTGTTTAGTTCCTTTTTAACAGTGGGTTCTAATTTAGGATGCATCTTCCTCAATTTCTTTTGAAAAGGATGAGTCTGGGGTTTCATATGGATTACATGTTGTATGATGTTGGGGTCAAATGTTTTCAAGTCATCATATGTCCAAGAAAAAATGTCTTTAAATTCTTTAAATAACTTTATAAAAGAAGATATTTCTTGCTCAGAACATCCCTTTCCCAAATTAATGTTTTGAGGATTATCCCTTGTTCCTAAATTAACTGTTTCATAGATCAAAGAGGAACTATTAGTTTTACAATTTACCGCCCCTCTAAATTTATCATGCAAGTCATAAAATTTCTCTAATCTCACAACAGATCTGGGGATAGAGTTTACCAACTCAGATGTCGATTCAGGAGATCGAGGATAAGATATTACCGTGAAGTTTCAGAGGTTCTCGTGATGAGTTCCTTCATCAATGACTGCACCTTGGAAGGTGTCTTCCATATGCATAAAACTGATGATCTGTTGGTCATTATCGAATACTATCCAATTTGTGATGATATATGGGATCGACGGCCTCAACAACAATTTAATTGAAAATGCATTAGGGGAAATACCTTCAGCGGGAAATAGTTTAGAAGCAACATTGGCCAATAAATCAGCTTCTGAATTACTCAATCTGGGAATGGAATTTATGTTAAATGTTGAAAACTTATGCATCAAACTCCATACCTCAGTTTGGTATCTTTTCAGATGTGGTGATAAGCAATGTATGGTGTTTCTTACCTGCTTAACCACGATTTCTGAATCACCGAATACTATCAAATTTTGGATGTCCATATCCAGTGCTTTCCTAAGTCCCTGTATTAGTGCTTCGTACTCGGTTGTGTTGTTAGTACATTCAAACTCTAACCTGTAAGAAATAAAAGTCTTATTACCTATAGGATCAATGAGTACACAACCTGCACTTGCTTCTTCTTTGGATTTGGATCCATTAAATTATAAGGACCAAATTTGTGCGTCGTCAACAGTACTTGTCATACTTGGAAAAGATGGTGTCTGATTATAGGTCGTAAATTCAGATTGTTGCCCAAGATCAGTGATAGAAGAGATTTTGGTCATGAAATTACCAAAGAAGGTATTCATTCCCTGTGTTTCAAATGAATTTGAAGATGTAACGAAAGGCTCATTTGTATCATTTATATCCGTTACAGTATGCTTGAGATAACATTCTCTGTTTATCCTGATTTTATTGGGCTGTCCATTTTCAGGCAGCCACAAGTGAGACCAATCTGTGGAAAACTAACCGTGCAGTTGTTCTGACCAATCTCTGCTAAAAAACAGGACATAAACTTCAAGGATATCAACAACGATAATATCAATTATCTGATGGCCTTTAGTATCGGATGATAGTCTAATCAACACATTCTTAAGCTCACCAATTACTTTAATGTTTGTTCAATCTAGCTGAATGATTTTGAGATCAGAAGGTTTAACTTCTGCATTAATTTTTTAGCATATAGATAGAGGCATCACGTTTGATGATTCACTGGAATTGACCATACAATTATGTACATTCCTATTAAAAATTTCAAAGGTTAACAAAAAGGGCAGGACATTTTTCCGAGTGTTAACAACATAATTCTGCTGATTTTTTGTTGTTGTCCCCAAAACAATTTTTCCTACATTTGCTACAGTTTTTCTTCTAAGTCCCTTTTGTCTGTAGGTTTAGATGTATTTTTAGCTGGGACATTTTTAGCTGAAATTGAATCAATTTATGTTGATTTCTTGCTGCTAGGATCATTCTTTTTACTGTTTTTAGCGATGCTTTGAAGCATTTTCTGCAAAATAAGAGGAAATTTTAGCAGTTCAAAAACAAAAATATTAGCCCTCAATTTTTTTAGATCCTGAATTAAATTGTATTCTAAAACTGGGGCTGCTGATATTTGTTTAATTTCATTTTTCTTTGACTATTTTGGAAACACATTTTTACTTACTTCAGAAGGGGGTTTGTTTTGCGTTTTGCTTCTTGCGTTGTAGGGGTGGATAATTTCGAAATTTGCTTCGAAGATATTGTCTGACAAGTGACCGAAAATAAGGGAAGATGAGTCCTCTTCTTCTAGTAACTCTTCCTCAACTGCATCGTCAAAATTTTTAGGAGGAACAAAAGAAAAATTATCATGTGCTTCTAAGATAGTTTGCAAAGCATACTGTAAACTTTTGAAATTTAGACCTTCTGTGGTCGGGTTTGGCCGATTGGGAGGGAAAGTATTTCTAAAAGGAGGTTTGAAACTTCCTTTGCTTGTGGATGCCTCCTCGGCTAATCTTTTCAAGTCAACGACCTGATTGGACAGTTTTTGGAAATCTTTCTACAAGCTCTCTAAGTCTAAATCTTCTTGTTGATTTTTAGTTTGAGGAGGCCTAGTGAGAATTTCTATTTTCCTTTTGGAGGACACAGATGTTTCAGCTTCACTATTAAGATTATCTTTTAAGCTCAATATGTCTTTCTCAATTTGACTTGCCTCCTCAAAGGCTTCTAACAAAGTGTTTTTTTTAGATCTTTTAACCCATATGGCTATGTTATTGTGTAAGGATTTAGCATAATATGCAACAATTAAACTTTATGCGGACATCAAATCAGCAGGGATATTGTTCTTTAATGTCATAAATCTTTGGTTAAAGTCCTTTAATTTTTCCTTAGTATTCATTTTTAAGATGGAGAGTTCCATAACCAAGACTTTCAGAGATTTATCATCTCCAAATTTTTCCAAGAAACAAGTTTCGAACTTGTCCCAAGAGACGATGGTCTGGAGTTGTTGAGAAAAATACCATGTGGAGGCATTTACCTCAAAATTATAAGTAAATAATCTGCATACTACATCCTCGTGTTCAACATTTCAGAGTCTAATGGCCAACATAAATTTCTTGATGTGATCCTCAGTGGATTTCTTTGAATTTGGATCGAATTTAGGTAGCCATTTCTTCGGATTCTTAGGTAATGGGTGTTGGGGTCCAGGTACAACCACAACATCTTGATTGAGCCAAGGTCTGGCAGGATTATTTTGGTTTTCCATGGGAGTTGGTGGTGTCGAAGGCTGAGATGGTTCTGATGAAGAGTTGCCTTTGTCTGAAGACTCTCCTCCTAAAGAGGATGGAGAATAATCAAGTGGAGATGGTGGAATACTGGATCCTCTTGCTCCAGGGATGAGTGTTTCAATAAGATTGGTAGTATTCCCACCTAAAGGGTTTTGGGGAAGACCAGTGACTTGAAGTTATTGTTGGATATTCGTGAAGTCAAGGGGCTGATTAAGTGGCCTGCCAGGTTTTCTGATATGGCCTAAGGCACTATGCATTCTTATGAGTGATTGACAAACAATTTCTTGGACATCGACCCCTTGAGGAACTGGTGTCACTAGTTCAACGAGAATCTCAGGGTTATCGTTTGAGGTAGTTTTTGTTTCAAGTGTAAATTTATTGTATGAGCGACTACGCTTTAAGAAAAACGTGTGAGTGTGTGGGGGAGCAGTCTTCCGACCTCCACGTGCCATCAATTTAATTCAGGCCCTCCTTCTAGCACCATTTGTTGTTGGGCGTAATTGACACACCGTTAACTAGAAGGTCAAATCCGGACCGGGGTTGTCTAAATAACCCAATTTGTTTGGGATGAAATGACCTGACAGTTTTAATGGCTCCGTTATCCAACTAAAGTTCTAAAAATAACAAAAGAAAGGAAGCTAATCTAAAAAAGCTATAATACTAAGGATATAAATTTAATAATTACAAATATCACAAAAGGAAGATGACTATGTGCATATGATTATAAACAATGTATATACAATTTTGTGACATTTACTCGATATCTTGCGAAATAGATGTTTTTTGAAAGTGTTTATGAAGTAGATAAAGAAAGCACATACATTTTTTTTAATATTTAAAAACCTAAAGAACTAAAGAACACTAATTCAAAAACAATTGAAATAAGAACAGATTAATAATCAAACCTAATTGAAGCTATTTTTATTTCATCGATGAATGAAATAACTAAAGAACAAAAATACGAATAACTAACCTGTAATTAACCAACTAAACTGAGTCTATGTCCCTGCACAATTCGAGCTCCTAGTTGTCCTTCCTATGAGGAAAACTTTTAATAGAATGGTGCCAGGATTCCTAGAACAAACTCAAAGTTTTTTTGGAACAAGAATATAACAGTAAACAAATAAATATACAGATCTGGTGATCTTATAATGATGAACACTTATAATAAAAGAAACTTAATACAAATCATTCATGTAATACACCATCCAATATCCAACATAAATCCACGATATTTAAATGAAATATTGATCACATATGTAATATAGGAGAGTAAATTATGGACAGAATTAAAGTGCTGAAATAATATGAAATATCATATGATGATAAGACTAAAGTTGTATAAACGTATTAACATTCCATAAGATAAAGGAAAAACATAATGGATAAGAGCCACACTGGTCTAAAGCCAAGGAGTGAACATCTTCTCCATATCAGTCTTGAAATTCATATATCCATAATGTGTCCAAACCAAAGATGCCCTCACTACTAAGAGTGACCAGTATTTAAACTAGTTCAGGATTCAAATGCTCTTACAATACAAGATAGAGTTGAATCCACGAAAATCAGATAATATTACAAAAATAGTGTAACATAGAAACCACTCATGCATGAGTTGGTTTGTCAAAAATAAACCAAATTTTTATAAACATAAAGAGGCGGAAACTATTTGAATAATTGAGAGTATAATTCAAGGTGTTTGATCCATGCAATCGACATCATAATCATCCATTTCCTATAGATAACAAAACCAATTTGATATTCAGATAACAATACTAATTATTATTCAAAAGAGTCTCGCTACAAAATCATAGATTCTATAGCTAGTCTTATTATTAGCAAATGAAATAAAATTAAATCTCCCTATTTTATTTTTTTATAACAAAATGGAATAAAATGAAAAAAAAAATCGGTTTACCACTAAAAATTAGCAAAAGAAGGATCTAACAGTTCGGAATTTATAATGGCTTTGAAACTGGTTGTGTTTTTTATTATGATATTCCCAGACTTCTTGGATATTTTGTTTTCCCTCTCTGTGTGTGCCTTCAATTCAAATCTCTCTTGTACCAATAGGGAATTCTGAGGAGCCAAACACTTGAGCCTACAAGAGAGGAATATCTCTATAATAATGCTCTATCCATTCGAGGCAGTTGTCATAGTGCACTGCGGTAATGGAAGATCGACGTGGAACACAGTCGACAACGAGTGCTTCATTTTTACCTACGGTTTGTTCCAGGTCAGTTTTGATACCCGAAAAACCTTCTTTTCCCTTGATACACGGGGGTAAATTTGACACGAAGTCATACTTTTCAACCTGGGTAACAACCTCTTTTGAGGGAAATTGATTTTCTGGGTCTTTAGAAGCCAAGAAATCGTCTATTTCCTGATCTAAACACAGATCATCGATCTCGGTCGGATCGATCGAGCTCAGGTGATTACTCTTTTGATTTCTTAGTTTTCTAGAAATTAAATGACTAGCCTTTTTATTCCTAAAATTTAAATCTAAACTCTGTTGTTTCTTTCCTCCAAAGAAATTCTTCACAATGGGTTTATCGTTACTGTTCACATTGGATTCGTTCATAGGCACAGGGTGATATTTTTATTTTAATTCGGTAATTAACTGTTCCAAATATCTTCTAGGTGAAAATCTACATGGTAATCCCTTATCCACATGGGTTTCATCAACAATAGAAGTTGGTTCATTGAATTCAGATCCATCAAGTGAATTGAGGACCTGACTTTCGATCACTGGTCTGTCCAAACCGAGGTTTATAATTAAATGAGGCTTGATTGTATCGTCGACCTGGGTGAATCCATTTCGGATTAGGAAACCTTCCCAACTATCAATGATTTGCGACAGGTGAGAAACCAACAGTATCTTAATGAGTCCATGATGAAACAGACTAGACAGAGAATTTATGCTTTGTTGCTTATAGCACTTAGCCATTTTTTAAAGGCTCATTAATAGGTAAAAAGGCATATGAAACTCAAAAACTATGAAAATCATAAGCAACCGAATGTGGTACAGAAAAACCAGCCCATATCAGCCTTCACATGTAACAAATTGTTTTAAAATTAAAACGAGACTGTGCCATCTAGGTTTTAGAAAAGAAATGGGAATACCTTGTGTACAACAAGTGGATTTGCGGGAAGCCATGAATAAAATCCATGGGACATCATCTATCTTAGCATTCTTAAACCACTTTTCACCTTTCAATGGAAGTCTTGTTGCCCTGCTTATGAAATCCTCTCTTATTTCTAACTGTACACCCCCGGCCTTGGCTCTAAAACCGTCAAAAGTGTGTGCAAACGCACGTGCAACCTGGATATTGTAGCCTTCCAACTTCTTGAGGAACACATCCCACCCATAATCCTTTAGGTCATCTATATAATCGTCATGAGACAGGAGAGCTTGGCACCCATTCGTCTCAATACGAACTACAAGTGACATTGTCACTGTGAAAAGTATACAACAGATATCACAAGGGATAGGTTTAGGTTTCGAACGAACGATCAATAGAGAGAGGTCTAAGCGGACTGTAATGGCACGAAAAATGAAAATTTTAGGGACTATCATAACTTGGAAATGAGACTTAGGGAAAACGAAAAAACAGAGGGCTCATAAAACTAAGAACCATATCCCACGATGAGTACAAAACCCCAATTTGTATAATGAATGATCTCATTAATATTCATGCCATCAAAGTGAATTGAAAACATAGGTACAACATGCCTATACCAATTGATATGAATGTCAATATGACAATTTAGCTCATGAAAACTATATCAATTGTTGACCAACATTTTTGTGCATTTAACATTTCAAAAATTAAATCAACAATAAACTATAGAACCAATGAAGACAAGGTACCCATAATACATAAATATTTCGATAATGTATTAATCAATAAGTTCATAATACTTGAGTTTAAACCATGTATGGGTGCCTTCTAAAACAATATTTCTAAGGTAAAAGATATGTAACCAATACCAAGTTTTATATTTAAATTCATGCTTACAGTCATGAATTTAAAAAAAAACAAATGAAAATGCAAATGAAAACTCAATAAGGTAAGCTCAACCCAATCATCACTTCGAAACTCAGAAGCATAAACATTTACAAATGAAAGGTGATGGCAGCTATAGAAAGACATAATCTCTTTGTGAGAACTTTGATTGTAAAAAGAATAAAAAATCATTGGTGGCTGCCAACAGGCCTGAGACTCCCTGCTAAAGAGAGGAGGTAACATAATCAGTTATAATGGCCCTCTTGGGCTTAACAACTAGTAGGTCAAATCCCCCCAGAGAGGTAATCCTCCATAAAGGTTGTGTGTTGTCCGATCCTTATCTGACCCAGGGTAACTGCAGAATAACCCCTGCAAGTAACCTATGTGGCACCTAAGTCAAGCAACTAAGCAATCGATGTATAACCAATGCATAGGCAAGTAGTTGTAAGTCAGATCCACCATATGGGTAGGGTAGAAAAGCCCAAAACTTTTAAAGTACCACCTCTCACGGAGGTAAAGGCACTAGCAAGATCCCTAGATACTAATAGATCCCCAAAAATATCTCGGACGCTAAGAAGGTATCGGGGGGATATCCCTTCAACCAACCTCGCCTGACCTTGTGATTAACTTCGATGTGAGCGGAGCCTCCTGATATTACCAATTATACAATAGATTTCTCCACTACCTTTGTCAAACACATATGTTGATTTAATTGCCTTGGATAATTTTACTCACAAAATCCTATTCCAAGGCACTAAATCCTAAGCTGGTTTGTGCACCCTAGAAAATAAAATCGTGACTAATCAATTTTAAATTATAGCGTTACTTTTAATGGATGTGCTTACTCAAAAAGGTATGGTATTGAAACTCATGATGTTATGACTCAACAAGTATAGTAAATATGAATACAATGCAAAGTCCTAACTTCAATTTTCAATGAATGATATGCTTCTTAAAACAAATGCAATTTTCAATTTCAACACTGCAATTCTGAAGAAAAAATGCAATCTTTCATTACATGCACTAAGCTAATGACAAAGATTCAAAATATCAAAATTCCAAGCAATGTAAAATGCCTAATATTTTTTTGTTTTCAAATATAAGAAAAAATGAAAATGCATGGATTGAACAACAACTTGATATATAAAAACTCTACTGTGTATAGAAAGAGATAACTCAAGTAGGATACCAAGGAGTCGAACACCCAACCCAATGTACAAGGAAAATCAAAATTAAAAGGTGATGATAAAGACTTCGCCTGAGAATTCAACCCCAAACAGGTTTCCTGTCATCCCATAGACACTTAACAGTCACTACAAAGACCCAAGAAGACTCAACAAACATCAAATCCCACCCAGCAACCACCAAACCCAAAAAACAAGCAAATAAGGCTGATGTATGTGACTGTTCAAGGAAAAAAAGCATATGTACGCAACTTGCAGTGGGACAACAAGTGTATATACGCGGCTGTCAATCCAAAAACCACCTATATGTTTCAAAAACAAAGCCAAGAAAGGGATAAGGATGAAAAACTTAGACCCATAGTGAACATAGGTTGTCAAGCAATGATACGACAAGAAACACAATAGGAACAAGAGCAATCTAAGGAGAAAAACACTCCAAACCCTAAGAAATAAGATTCAATCCCTAGTATGGTCGCCAATTATGTTACGAGGAAAATCTCTCTATGGCTAGGGTACACCAAAACAGACGGAAATGACTATAGAACTCAACTCTATTCTCAAGTATGCTATGTAAACAAATATTCTAGCAAGACAATATAAAAGGCCTACCTCGTCCAGATGTTTGATGAATTCCACCGTTGAGCACTTGACCGAAAATAATATACCTAAAACTAGTCCCCAACAACCAAGCAAAGAAAGCATATTGTGATAATAAATTATGTTAGCACATTCAATAGAATAATCCATTAATAAACATGACAAATATGCCCATGGAATAATAATTCAAATATTTGCAAGATATCAATTGGACGGGAAAAGAGTATTTCTATTAATATATAATCATCAAAAGTGAAAATGTTATAGACTTCTGTGTTAGCATGGTTTAGAACCAAGAAACTAAGTTCCTTCCAGTTGGGCCTCCACCACTTCAATCCTCCACCAAAGGAAAGCTCATAAAAGAGAGACAATGGAACTCTCACTCAATAAGGGAAGATCTTGGGGGTTGAACACTGTGTTCAGACTTAAAGGACAAAGGAATGCAGACTCAATATGAAGTAAATAATTTCTCCAGAGTAACTTTGTTCTCAAAGTTGAATTCTTTCTCTTTCTTTCTATAACTCAGAATTGGCCCATTTATAGCCTTCAAACAAAACTGAAGGGCCAAGTCAGAATGTTTCCAGTAAATGGAAGGCCAAGGATCATATATCTCCTGTCGTGACATGGAAACCCGACTCCATTTTTCATTTTTGGGCACAAATCCCAATGTACGTGGGTTGTAGTGGATCAACCTACGTATACACATGTTGTATAATAGTCAAGGAGCATACATGTGGAAAAAATGTATTTTTTAGCTCTGGAACTTGCAAAAAGGGATGACAAGTCTGCATAGGGAAATGGAAAAAAGCCTTATGTGCAAGATCGCATAGGGTGAGGAAAATATTTCTATAACAATATTGCCAACTTGAATAGAATTTTACTTTTAGGGTGAGGCAAATCTTGATTTTACCTCTTTTAAAACAAATCCTCATATTGATCCACCATTGGTTATTCAAGATCCTTGAGGCATTTATATATTGAATTCATAGTGAAGTTTTAACCCATCTCTAGGAAGGAGGTTGAAGTGGTGAAGCCCCTAGTCTTGTGTCCTGCATGTGTAAGCATGCTAGTTAAAGAAATTAGAAGATTCATGACCCTACTAATAGCCTTTTCCTTTTTACCAACCTTCATATAAAAGTATTTTTCTTGTCCATCTTTCCATGCACAATGGTCAAGTGATAGGATTCTTATTTCAATTAAATTTGTGGGCATAGTACACATTTTGACAACTTTCAATATAGTTATTATGAGTCGTTTGAATTACCTACAACCATTTTACTTTGGCTAAGTTGTGTCCCTAAGTTTGTTTTTTATTGAGACATGGTCATTACACCTTGCAAAGAAGTTGTTCTGTGTGATCACAACATTTGGAAATTTATTTCTCATTATCATGTTGAAATATGATTGCAACACTAGAGGAAGACCCAACATAAACATATCCTCATTATCTCTTTTAAGAAGTACACCTCAAGTCATATTTGAAGACAATAATTTGAGAGGCACCCTTGTTCCATCCATATTTATGTGTTGAGCATGCTATATGTAGGTCCTTATCTAAATTTTGGTCCATAATATTACTAATGCTAGCCAATAGTAAAATAGTAGTAGATATGGATTTTTGTAATCCACTATTTGTTTGGATTTGGACCCTATGACACCCCTAGGAAAGATCCCAGCACTATTACTATTCACTTCCTTATGTTATCACTCTGTAATTTCCCTTGGCTGCGGGAGGGAAACCACATAGGTAACCATAGACCAATTTGGGCTTGGAATCTGGCCTTTCCAAACCAGAGAGGGCTCTCTCAATGTAAATTAGGCTCAGTGGCTAGATCTAAAATAGAAATAAGGTTTTAAGATGTGGTGGATGGCAAAGGTGAAAAATAATTTGTTGGGCATGGAGTCTATTTTAAGGTAATGGGAACTATCAATGACTGGTGGTGGAATTCTCAAGGAAGCAGAGGAAAGATAGTAGATGTTTTGAGTTATTCAAATTGTTGTAGTATAGGTGAGGGAGATAAATATAGAACCAAATGACTTTGGAGCATCAATCATAGGATGAATTCCAAAGCATTTTAGAGGAAAACATATGAAAGTACTCAACAAATATGAAAAAAGAGCATAGCAAATGAATTATGTAATCAGAAAATTGATGTTAAATACTGAAGAAATTTAACATCAAATGGAGAACTTTGATTCTTTGTGAGAAATTTGATTGTAAAAAGAATAAAAAATCATTGGTGGTTGCCAACAGGCTCGAGAATCCCTGCTAAAGATAGGAGGTAACATAATCAGTTATAATGGCCCTCGTGGGCTTAACAACCAGTCAGTTAGATCCCCCTAGAGAGATAATCCTCCATAAAGGTTGTGTGTTGTTCGACCCTTATTTGACCCAGGGTACCTGCTAAATAACCCCTGCAAGTAACCTATGTGGCACCTCAGTCAAGCAACTAAGAAAATGATGTATAACCTATGCACATGCAAGTAGTCATAAGTCAGGTCCATCGTATGGGTAGGGTAGCAAAGCCCGAAACCTTTAAAGTACCACCTCTCACACAGGTAAAGGAACTAGTGAGATCCCCATAGACTAATAGATCCCCAGAAATATCTCTGATGCTAAGAAGGTATCGGGGGGATATCCCTGTAGAAATTTCGATACAAATTAATGTATTCCTGTGATTCTCATGATCTAACAATTTCCGCTACAGTTAAATACATAATCTCTTCTACTATTATTCTTGCAGATTAAATTAAACCACGATCACAACCATGAGCACAAAGTGAAATATCAATAACACATAACACAGAAGTTTCTCCAGGAAAGCATAAAGTTAAAAACCCCACTATCATATATTATGTATATCATGAATCATGAAACAATCTCATACAA
>SNQJ01S0188471.1:44015-55045 GCA_010110895.2 Picea sitchensis
GAAGCACCAACTCCCTGGTTTCTCTAGCACCAACTAGAAGGAAGCACCAACTCCCTGTGTTTGTCTAGCACCACCTAGAAGGAAGCACAAACTCCCTGTGTTCAAGAACCCACCTGAACCTTTGAGGACACCATTCCTCCCTAGCTCCTCCCAACCACCCTGAAATATAAATCTTTGCTACTGAATTTATTACAGTGATATGATGTTCGACGATGGCTTACCTGACTTCTCACTGTTCTGCTCCATTTCGTTGCTCTGTTTGCCTCATTGCCTTTCTGCTCAGATCACTTGTGATGTCTGTTCTTCTGCCTTTTAAGCTCTGTGCGCCATACCCATTCACTGCACAGATCCTCTTCCCTTGAATTCTGCTGTTGTACTCTTCTTCTTCTTCGCACATGAAACACCTTCACCAGCTACAATCACTGCCAACTCCAATAGCAACAGCAACAACAACCCCTTCTCTTCTCTGTACTGTGTATTTATAGCTTCTGTGCACTTTGTGCATGCAATGCTCACCATTCCTCTGCATGCTCCAACTATGCCAATCTCCTCCACCTTTCGAGTGCTCTACGTGATCATCATCATAACTCATCATCTTCTCTAGCCATTTTCCCAAATGTCTTCTAGTCCTCTGGTTGAAACCATTAGTGGTTTTTGGTAGTTTCACTGTTGCATGCAACAGTAGCCCTGCGATCAATACTTGATCCAATGGTTCAGATCCAATCGAGATTTCATATATCGTGATTTCGACACTCTTGGCGTTCATAGTTTTAGTCACTTACAAATCTCGATCCCCAAAACTCCGATATGGAGCTATGATCAACGGTCCTGATCAACACTTGATCTGACGGCTCAGATCATTTCGCGATTTTTCATATCGCGAAATCGACATTCTTGATGCAATGAGTTCGTTGCCTCTCGAATTCGCGATCCGTGAAACTCCGATACAGACTTGAATCAACGGTCCAGATGCGATCTTTATTCAGCGGTTGGGATTAAATCGCGAAATCGCTCATTGTGAAATCAACATTCGTGATGTCAAGTGACTTTGTCATTTCAAATTCCTGATCCCCGACACCTCTCCATTGACTGGAATCAACGGTTCAGATTTAACCTTAATCTGACGGCTCAGATTACATCGCGATATCGCATATCGCGAAATCAACATTCCTGATGTCAAGTGACTTTGTCATTTCAATGTCCCAATCCCCGATACTCTGTTGACGTCACACGTGGTTTGACACGTGTTAAATACTGCCACGTGTCACTCTGATTCGTGACTTACATGTGCCTGAAGTGTTGAATC
The DNA here is from genome assembly GCA_010110895.2 of Picea sitchensis. NCBI lineage: Eukaryota > Viridiplantae > Streptophyta > Pinopsida > Pinales > Pinaceae > Picea > Picea sitchensis. The sequence continues at coordinate 45,322 of SNQJ01S0188471.1, forward strand.
TGCCTGACACCTGTCATTACCTGGTTGTGCCACATGTCCCTAGCTGACGTGGTCTGTTGTCGTGAGTTGGATCGATAGTCTAGATCACATGTTGATTTGATGGTTCAGGTTCAGTCGAGATTTCTTTCATCGTGATTTCGGGGTTTCTGTTGTAATTGTTCACGGGGCTCGTGAAACTCCGATTCCCGATTCTCCGATGAAGCCTCCTATCGAGCTTCTCCCAGTGGTGCCCGATCGCTGCCACACATCCTTCCAAATGGACGGTCCTGATTATGTCGAGATATCGAGACTTTCAATGTCCCGGTTCTCACGACCTTGAGAACTTTGATCTCCCGATGGCTGATATCCCGATGACAGCTCCTCGTGTCGGGACTTCTCTTCTTGCTCCCGAGGCTTATCTCCCTCACAGCTTCTGCAGATCTGTCTTCCTCAACGTTGTTCCTCCTGAGCTTTCATGTCCGAATCCCCAAGGGATTTTATCCTTCTTATTCTGCCATCTCCACTGTTGTACTTTCCATCAATGACAAGCATACGCTACTTGGTAAACATTTTCCAACAAACCAAACCCACTCGTCAAACTGTGTAGTGGAATCTAAAAAAAAAAATGTTGCAAACTAAAAATTGAAATGAAAACTCACTACTGAAAAAAATGCTCAGAGTGTTGAGCTTATTTACACACTTACCTACTCTAATTGTTGAATGAATTTCCAAATCAAGTGACCAAGTTCCTTCATCCATTGGGTTGATCCTAACCTACAAACTAACTGGTGTCTTTCTCCAACTGAAACCAAACCCACTCTTCAAACTGTATAGTGGAATATGAAAACAATGCAGCAATCTAAAAAATGAAATGAAAAATCACTACTGAAAAAGATGCTCAGAGTGTTGATCTTATTCACACACTAATTGTTGAATGAACTATCAAATCGAGTGAAATAAAAAAACCCAATGTAACCATGCAAGCAATTTTTCCACTGTGTAAATTCTTTGCATGACTTTGAGCAGGAGAAAAATAAAAAAACCAACTTGATGGAAACTAGAATAGAAGCTTGCAAACAAATTCAGTGTTGAAAAAATCTGAAAAATCTAAAAATATGGGTCCACTTACAAATTCCAGGAACACTGCAAAAGGATCTTCAAGACAATGGAAACTGATGTCTTGTTCAACCAAAAGATTGTGACTATGATCTAGATGATCTACATACCATGGATGCAACCATTCATCTGCATCCCTGCTTCCATGCAAATCCAATTGATGGTTGTCAAGCAAATGCTGAAAATCTGCATAAAATTGCTGCAATAACACCCTTGCTGGCAAGAATGTTATAACTAGTTTTAAAATTAACTAACCATCATCTATATTTCCATTCTTACATCTAATCATAGGCTGCAAAGTTTGACTGTTGAAACCATCCATAACATGCTATAGGGTCATGAAACGCATGAGAAGGTTGTTGCAATTTGTTCCAATGAGACTATATGACCTTGCATTATCTCACACTCCTTTGCTTTAGTGATGATTTTAAATTTTTTCTTCATGAACTCAAATGAAGGAAAACATAATGGAAAAGAATTACCTTCAACTTATTCACTATTTTCTTCATATTCAATAGAATAACTAGGAGATTACTGAAAATAATTATTTCTTAATGGAGAAAATGCAGATGGTTGCTCTAGAAAATCAACACAAAAATCGACAACATAATCATCATAATACTCATCATACTTGGGAAAATCATGAACTCGTGCAATACCATCTAACATGAAAAAATTTGGGACATCAACTTTCTCTTCAGCAGGCTGATCTGCAAATTCACTTTCATGACATTCTTCACTGAAAATTTTGAAAACATTCACGACAAAATCAACATTTTGCTCATGATGAAAAGACTTAAAATTTAAATTAGCGGCAAATTTTTTTGGGACAGCAACTTGTGTATCATCAAACTGTTCATTATTCTCTACAAAGACATCTACATTAGAAACTTCAAGAAAATGCATGATCTCTTATTAATCCTCTGCTCAAAATTCAGATCAGTTGCTTTTTGTTCATTGTCACTCTCATGTTCTTCTATATCCAACTTTTTGTCATCAATCTGATCTAGAAGCTTTCCACAATCTTGAAGGTTATCTTCCACTTCATGTGCATCAAGAAACATTTGTTTCAAGGACATAAACTTCCTTTCCATGAGAAGAAAAGACAGATCCGGATGAAAGGATGTTGCATAACACAACATAGCAAGAACTTCCGGGGGTTGAACTTATTTAGGCATATTGTAATACAAACCATAAAACATTCCGTTGAACATAGAGATTGTTTCATTACTCTGTCTCTTCATGGCACAAAACTCGGAAACGTACTGATCAAATGATTTTCTCTCAACCCAAGATTTCAGAAAAAATTCTTTCATTTCCTCCCATGAGTTGATAGATTTACACTGTAAGTGTTTGAACCAGTATTTAGCATCTCCCTATAGTGACTGAGAAAAGGTATTCATGCACACATCATCATGCTCAATTTCAAAGAAATCTACAAAAATCTCAAAAGCATGGATATGTTTCTCAGTTGTAGGGTTATCGGGTTCTCCATAAAATAGAGGTAGGTATTTATAGTGCTTTGGAGGAAAATCATGTAGGATATGAGGTAACTGAAGTGGTCTATATCTCTCTTTGATATTTGAGGGTTGAGGCTTAAGAATAGGAGATATGATATTTTCTTGGGTATCTTGAGGCTTATCACATTGATCATGTACATCATATAATTCGAATGAAATATCTTGGTCATGATCAATTATGCAAGGAACATGAGATGTATTTACAACTTTAGAACAAGGATATACAAATGTATATTTCTAGTCATCATTAGGATTTAGCAGATAAAGACAAATTCTTTTAACATGTTCAGGAAAGGACAAGAGGTAACTGATGAAAAAGTAAGATATCTTGGAAAAAACTAAATCTTTGATATATGGTTTTCCCATGATGTCCTTCCATGTCTCTGTCAAATGAGCTTGTCTTCCAGTGGATTCTTTTAAACTAATTTGAAGCTCGATTGGAGTCGCCATGTGAATGGTACAACCTTTATGTGTTTGACTTATGTTCACCATCAAAATTCAAATATGAACTTTGTCATTTATCCCAGGGAAGATTTCACCTTCACTCCCGAACAATGGTGCCAAGATGTTATCACTCTATAATTTCCCTTGGTTGTGGGAGGGAAACCACAGAGGTAACCACATACCACTTTGGTCTTGGAATCTGGCCTTTCCAAACTAGAGAGGGATCTCTCAATGTAAATTAGGCTCAGTGGCCAGATCTGAAATATAAATAAGGTTTTAAGATGTGGTGGATGGCAGAGGTGAAAAATAATCCATTGGGCATGGAGTCTATTTTAAGGTAATGGGAACTATCAGTGACTGGTGGTGGAATTCTCAAGGAAGCAAAGGCAAGATAGTAGATTTTTTGAGTTATTGAAATTGATGTAGTATGGGTGAGGGACAAAAATATAGAAATAAATGAATTTGGAGCATCAATCACAGGATGAATTCCAAATCATTTCAAAGGAAACACATGAAAGTACTTAGAAAATATGAAAACAAAGCATAGAAAATGAATTCAATAATAAGAAAATTGATGCTAAATACTGAAGAAATTTAACATAAAATGGAGAAACATGAGAGAGAACATATAAATAAATATAAAGAGGACACAAAACTCAAAATCTTCCACACAAGAATCTATGGTAAGAGTAATTCTGAACTTCTGACTGATATTCCATTAAAACTCAAAATTACACAAGTGCTCAAAGAGATGTCTCTTCTATGATTTTTTCCAACCCCTTTAGTCAACAAAAATTACAAATATATATAGAAAATACTCTTCCCCAAGCTAAAGAGGTCAAACTTAACTACTTCCCAAAGTTAGATCTAGTTACAAAATTATAGCAAGACGTTTAGAATTGTCTGCTAGGAAATAGGAATCAATTTTATGGAAAATAGGGGTCAAAGATAACATCATATCTTAGTTTTCCAAAATTCCTCTCCCGCGTCTCGGGAGCTGAGCCCAAAGATAATGAAAAAAACAAGAAATCATTAAAAGTTTAAATCTTTAAAATACGTTGTAAAGATCCATTCGAATATTCCAAACCATGACACCGGTGAATAAAATGAGAGATTTTTTGGTGAATGGGCTCGTTCTTGACAAAAGTGTCTTTCAGTTTTCCAAAATTTATCTCCAGTGTCTCAGGATCCACGCCCAAAGATAATGACTAAAACAGGAAATCATTAAATGTTTAAATATGAAAATAGGTTGTAAAGATCCATTTGAATATTCCAAACCATGAAACTTGTGAAAAAACTGAGAGATGTTTTTTTGAATGGGCTTGCGCTTGACAAAATCCTCTTTCATTTTTCATATATTCCTTTTCATTTGGTCAGAAACGAAATTTGAATTTGACTACAAAAAAAGTCATTTCCAAAACTTGCATAACGAACTTGCACAACAAACTTGTGTAGCGAACTTGCACACCGAGTTTTCTTTTGACGTTTTATTCTATTGTTTGGCTTTGATTGATGGATGAAGGTCATTGATTGATAGTTTGACACTTGAAATGATGATAAGCATCCCTAGGACCACTTCATTACCCTTTCAAACACCATTTTCTTCAACATCCTAATATATGTCAAATACTCGATTCATACTTTGACCCTTGAGAAAATTATAGGACACTAACACATTCAAGTTACCATTTTTAAAGATATCCTTATAGTGGTATAAAGTTATTATTTTTATGTTATAATACCGATACATCCATTTTGATAGACACCTAATATGTCAAACTTACTTTTAAGTAGATTTCTATTGCTTTTTTTCTCCTTCTGAAACAATCAATGCCAAAGAATTTAGCATAAATTCTCTTCTTCATTTTCATTCATGAGAAACATGTTCTTAATACCCTTAGTCATTGGCCCCATATATGTCTTAGAAACATAATCATTTTGTAGTAATGCATAGTGTGCATGCATGTAATGAAAGAAATTCCATCAAATGTTTTAACATAGTTTTTACTTGACTTATTCTTAAAATATGCACTTCTCCTTTGGCATTTTAAGTGGTTATATAGCCTTGTTTTCACTCTTCGAACATTAGGACAATCTACAAATATTAATAGGTCAATACTCAAACTGCGAAGAATTTTCTTCTATTACATCCATAAGTAAACCTCATTTTCTTTGCACTTTCCTTTAATATCATTTCTAAGAAAAGTGTTGATAGAGATAACATATGTGACTAATATATTTTTATGAGGCCTCTATCACAAAGTTAAAAACAATTTACACCACTACATATCAACATAGTTCAACTAAAATCTACATATCAACTAAAGTCAAAATAAGACAATATAAATAAATTATATTATGCAATTAAAAGCAATAATCATCCATGTAATAAGTGAACATAGATGAACAATATAAATGTAATATATTTCTTAATATTTTGGACCATCTTTAAGCGATGTCCATATATCAATCTAGACTAAACTATAAAATAAAATAAAATAAAATAAAATAAAATAAAATAAAATAATTAAATAAATAAAAAATAAATAAATATATATATTTATATATATAAACACCTTTATATGTGTATTAATAATTTTATCATTTAATTGTTTAATGTATATGATGAAATATGTGACATCAAACGTTATAATGTATATACAAATCTCATCATAATATATAAATGTAATATATTTCTCGAAATTTTAGACAATTTTTATATGATGTGCATATATCAAGCTAGATTAAACTATATCATACAATATATACACATCTCAAACACCTTTATATGTGTATTAATATATATATATATATATATATATATATATATATATATATATATATATAACACTTTTATATGTGTATTAATAATTTTATCATCTAATGGTCTCGTGTATATGATGAAATATGTGACATTAAAATATCATCATATATATAATCTTTTAAACTAACAAAATCACAAAGAGTTGGTTATTACAATATATACCAATTTATTAAGTAAAAATATACTCAAATTAGTAAATAAATATATCCAATTTAATATCTTAAAAAAAACTACCCTCTTATAAATGATAAATATATTTAGAAAGAGTACACCGATCAGCATTGTATTTTTAGGTTGCATATCCTCCTTATTTTAATGCCTTGAATGTAAAATATCGAATTGCTTACTAAAATCATATCATGGCACTGAAAATCATTATATATGTTTTGAAATTATACTAGCAAAATTGCTAAGTTGTGGTTGGTGAATGTCGAAAGGTGGCTTACGGTTGTTAAAAACGTAACATCGAAATGATTGGCGATCGTTGGTGATGTCAGCACAGAAACACGGCCACCAAAAGTCAGTGAGCAGAAATATGAAACGCCTTAATACCTGTGCGAATATCTTAATATTTTTTAATCAGGTAGACGTGGCAATAAGTTAGTGAACACAGTAATTTTTAAACACGATTAGGTAAATGTAAAAAAGTAAACATATAAACGAATGTCTTTATAACAGCTCGGAAGTTAATGGATGAAATCAAAGCCATTCATTTATTGTGACGACTAAGAATATTTTAGACATATTTAATCTCGTCCATAGAAAATGTATTAAAAACTAAAAACCTATTAAATGTGCCCATTATTAATAGATGTACACCTTTCAAAATAAATATATTGATATATAGCGTATATTAAAAATATAAATCAACTAAAATGAAGTGTCTTAATTTCCATATGCCCAAATTATATAAATTATTACATTATATGAAAAGTCAAACTATTGTTGAAACGAATCTATCAATCTAGTGTTAGGAATGAAGCTATCAATGTTAATGCCACTGTACCATATAAGGGTGCTACGTGTGATTAATTTCACAATGGCTTCCTCTCTAATTTTTTAAACTCATTCAAAAATTAGTTAGAAAAATAAACATTTTCTTATATATACATATAAGAAGAATTTTTTGTGGAAAAATAAACTCATTCAAAAATTAGTTAAGAAAATCATGGTCACAAACTAAGGAATTCAAAAATTAAGAAATGTTGTGAACTAAGGAATTGAGAAATTGTTGAGAAATTGTTGCAAAGTGAAGTGGCAAAAATTAATTAAAACAATAAACATTTATTTATATATATAGAAATTTTATGTGAAAAAATAAACTCATCGTTCAAAAATAGGTTAAAAAAATCATTGTCACAAACTAAGGAAATCAAGAATTGAGGAAATGTTGTGAACTAAAGAATTGAGGAATTGTTGCAAAGTGAGGTGGCCAACTTTTATATAGGAGAAAGGATTTCATAGTGTGAGAAGGTAAGTAAAGATACAATTTAGTCTAGTTTGTTTCTTTATAGTTTGCATTCTAGTTTTTATGGTTTTCAATTTTTATAGTTTACATTTTAGTTTTTGTGGTTTTCAATTTGTTTAGATATATTTTTGTTTAATGTGCTTTATATAGTGGTTTTCATAGTTTTTATTTTTATTATATAGTGGTTTTCATAGTTTTTATTTTGTTTAGATATAGTACTTGAACTTGGACATGTTAGTCCAAATACTCATACGTATTAAGTTTTTATGGTTTTATAGTTTACATTCTAGTTTTTATGGTTTTCAATTTGCTTAGATATATTTTTGTTTAATGTGCCTTATTATATAGTGGTTTTCACAGTCTTGAGCTTAGATATGTTAGTCTAAATACTCATACTTACTAATTTAATCTTTGGATTTTTTAAACCTAATTAGGGCTTTCGACATAAAATCTAGAAATAATAAATGAATAATCAAGTGGCTATTGTAAATATAAAGTTGGAGCAAGGTAGTCTTGTTCTACAATCCTTTCTTGAAACCTTAATTTTGATAACCTTAATTTTTTTTTGCCATGGGTTAAATCCTAGAATGTCCTTCCATATTTTTTGCTAAACCCAATGCTTTGCAACACAACGATCATGTGTAAGGGTTGGTTGTATGATTTTCTTGGTGAAATGGATCTTAATAGATCTTGTAATTGTCTGTCTAAAGCCATTTATTCTAATGGGTACATGATAATCAATCCCTAAGGCTCTCTTGGAAACACATCACTGCATATTTTTATGTTTTGTGTTATACAAATCAAGTCGCATATTTCTATGCATGTAGTTATATTCTCTCATATGTTAACCAAAAGCCATAATTCTTGATTTAACGATTCAAAATCAATTAAGTAATGCATTTAATATTATTTGAATTTTCTTATTTTATTCCTACATAACTGAAAAAAAGGAGGTGTATATTTTCGTTCTTATTTTAAATTTCATCAAATTCCATGTTAAGTGGCTTATATACATGACCTAACTTGGTTTAGGGACTTGAAGTGTAAATATATCATTTCTACCATTACCCATAACATGCCAACTAAAGCTATGTCAACAAGTCTAGGGCCTGTTTTAAGTTTTATATCATACTTGAGGATAGTTTCAACTATTTTCTTTGCCTCTTATTTTTTATTTTGATTTTGGACTACCAATGAACATGGTCTATAACATGAGCTTGTCCTTTATGTTGTAATACTGAGAGGGGGGGGTGAATCAATATGAGCACTTTATACAACTTTTAACCACAATATATATTCTTTCACTTTAACAACAATGTTCAACAGTAAGACATCAATGTATCATCTATGAATGCATTCAATATATATATATCATAAGCATGTACACATAAGAAACATCACAACAACATCACATTAAGAACACAATACACCAGTATTTACATGGAAACACAAATGGGAGAAAACCACATAATGCTTTCTTATATATATATATATATATAAAGAATTCATTCATAGGAAGCACCAACTTCCAAATTGTCTAGTTGCAACTAGAAGGAGGATCCACCCCCCTATTCTCAAGCTCCAACCTAAAGGAAGCTACAACTCCCTTAATTCTCTGGCTCCAACCAGAAGGAGGCTACAACCCCTGGGGTTCTCCAGCTCCAACCTAAAGGTGGTTCCAACCAGCTAGTTCTCAGGCTCCAACGTAAAGGAAGCTCCAACTCCCTAATTCTTCGAATCCAACCAGAAGGAGGCTACAACCCTCTTTCCTTTCCCTGTCATGCCACCCTAAAATAAAAGTGTAGACCAGCTATCACAAAATATACCACTGTCAATGCCACAAACTCTGTTGTTGTCACTGTCACTATCACTGTCACTGTCATTGTCACTATCATTGTCATTGTCACTATCATTGTCACTGCCACTGTCACTATCATTGTCACTGTCACTATCACTGTCACTGTCACATCAACTTGTAACCTGTCAACCAATCACTGTATCCAACCTATCATTGTCAACCAATCACTGTCCACGAAACCAAATCCACTCTCATGTGCATGCAACTCATGAGAAAATCACCAAGAGCATATCTCAAACCATATGCTCAACATCACCAACACATGTCTCTACCAAGCATGTACCAACATTGTGATACCCATGTTTCCCCTAACTTGTAATTAATCATAATTTATGATTTCCATGCAATGGCTTGAAAATATTGTAAATGTAATATTTTTTAATGGTAAACACCAACAGTATACCGATGGGTGAAGACTTAAAGTACCGGTCATGATATCACTATAGGAATGAGGGGAGGTTCTATTAAGTTGAAGAACCCCAATCCACTGTGCATAAATATTAATTGGAAACATT
>SNQJ01S0188472.1:1654-16942 GCA_010110895.2 Picea sitchensis
CGGTTCTCGGTCTCTTTCCTATGCTTCGTGCGCATATAAGACTGCTATTCCTCCTGAGCTTAATTTCCTTTGTCTTCTGTTTTCCTGTCATCTTCACTGTTGTACTTGCCATCAATGACAAGCATAACACTTTCCAACACATTGTAGGGTAGCACTGGCACCCTAGTGTGTGTGTAAAGGGGGTGTTGGCCTCATAGAAAGAGCAAAAATGTTTTAAAATTTTTTTAATTGCCCAAGAATTGCTGAAAAAAACGTGATTAAAGACTTTTAATTGTTGATGATTGCAGGTAACTTCGCCAAAAGTCATGATCGAGTGGAAAGAAAGAGAGCATGAGATCGATGATGTGGCCACCTTGCAAAGTCCTTGATCAAGGGCTACATTTAGGAATTGCGGTCTCCTCAAGTACTTTAAGATGCAAAAACTAAAGAAAGAGGTTCTTCTTCTTGAGTATATGATCGGGCTGTGGAACATTATGGAGCAAGGGTTTCAAATTGGAACGCAAATTCTTACCATCAAGTTGGAAGATGTGTACTTCCTGATCGACATCTTGAAAAGAGGGGCCCCCATTATTTTATTCAGATAGAGGGTACTTCCTGTGCCTGTGGAGGAGTACTTGGAAAACCACTATGTCCCGGGATCGAGATTAGTGGGAGGTAGAATTTCCATCAAAGACATCAGGGATCTACCTCTTAGATCTATCTTATTTTCCATTACAAGTATAGAGGGTAGTACCATCTCACACTTAGTCTCAAGATCATAGGTGGCCTATGGTTTACAGTGTCTAGAGCCAATATTGTTTAACTGGAATGCAGAATTCTTTCAGAACATGAAGGAGCAGATTAAGAGATCCAGAGTAGGGCAATAGAAGCAGTTCAGTTACAATTCATTCTTGGTTTTGTTCTTATTAGAATGCATTCCTTAGATGCAACCTCAGATTGCATTAGCAGTACGGCCAGTGGGAGAAGCATGTATGGAGCGATGGACTAGCCTATCTCTGAGACTAGGCTCAGAGTCAGCGTTCAAGTTCACCGGTGATTTCTTCGCTTGGTTGAGATGCCAATTGATCATGACAGAAGACATCCCATACACTGGAGTGGATTTTCAGGGAAGCATGGATTTGGTTCTTCCAGAAGGGGAGGATTGGGACACGTCAGGTGAGAAACCAAAATGATCTTGTCAAGTATTTTTTTTAATTTTAAAACTTATATTATTTTTTTGGGTACAATAGAAGAGTTTCTAACAGATGTATTGTTTCATCATGCAGACAAGGGAGCAGCACGCTCGACAAATATACCAGAACTAGGACGTCGCGGGGATACCCATCATGAGGCATTGGATAATCCCCTAATTTATTTTACAAGAGAATCCCCCCGCAGACAAGTGGATTTCTTCTTGGACTCTAGACTCCTAAGATCAAGATAGAAAGGGTGCTAACGTTGGTCATTGACATCCTTTTAAACCTAGTTAAACTAAAGTATAGAGAAGAGGAAGAAAGGTGTACCTTTTAAATGATGTTTTTCCTTGCACAGTCCGAGTCAATATTTGATCCCCAAGCTCCTCGATAAGTCCTGCAAAATAAACACAGATAGAACAAGCTTCCTAGTCTACTAAGATTATCTTGAAACTAGATCTATCTATAGAGACAAGTTCATGTAGAAAAAACACTACCTTGAAAGAAACATGCCAAGAACATATGTATATTAATGAGAACAACAGAGAATACTTACAGAACTTTGATGAAGGTGCAGAAGCTCTCCCAACTCTCCTTGTCCAACCATTTTCTCAAGTAATCCACACACAAATTGATTATGCTTCAATGATATCTCCCTTATGAGATCATAAGTTTGATGCCTTCCATGTCTCCCCCTTTCACCATGAGGAGGCCTCCTTATATAGGCTTGGAGAGGCCTAACCACTTAAGATATTCTTGGGATAGGTTGAGGATCCTTCTCCTTCAATTGTGGATCTTTCCTAAGATCGAGGCTTGACCTCAAATTCGAATCCAACCAACTCCAGAGATGAAGGGGATTCTTCCCTGATTTCCATCAATTGTCCAAAATTCGCTCCAAAAGGTCAGCGCTCCCTCAAAAGGGGGCACAAAATGTTGCAACGCTCCCCCAAAAGAGGGTACAGAGCACTGGCACTCCCTGACAGTGTATAGGGGAGCACTACCTTCCAAAAATGATTTTTGAGTGGTTTTTTCCATGGCAAAAAACTTGTACTCTTTGTCAAATGATTTCTCCTCTTCAAAAACTGTATTTTGAGGTGTCTTTAAAGTGTTCTTGATAATGTCGTCCGAGATACAACATAGGCAAGATGATAGTATTATATTTGTGACACTTGCGGCCAAAATGCGACACTTGCGGCATTGGTAATGACGACACTAGGCCATCATTGTAATGAGTAATTTTGAGGTGTAATAGGAAGGAAAGAAAGGAAGTGTGGTAGGGAGGGGGAGACCTATGAAGAAAAATGCAGAGATGAGGGAGGAAGCTCTCAGGTCCGATAAAGGACTAAAAGAGGAACAATGAGTTCTGATCAAAGAAAATAGAGATTGATCCAGGAGAAGGAGAGTAACCTTCATCCTTATCTATTTTTCTGTATTGGGAGAACGAGAGTAACCTTCGTACCTAAATTTCGTTGAGCTGGAAGTTAGAGATTGAATCTCAAAGCATCCTGGCTTAAACTCGGGGGTGACCAGTGATAAATCCATTGGGAGTGACTGAGCCTATGGTTGGGTGGAAATGAGCACCCCTTTCAGCAGTTGCATTACACTATATGGTTCTGATAAGTGTTTCTTTCCTTATGATTTGAATTGTAAATAAGAGATGTATGCGAGTATTTATATGTCTATAAAGGGTTATTTCTCTGTATTAAATGATTAATTTATGAATATGCATTGATTCCCTTGAGAACCTGTATGTCTTATTGATTTTCCATATGTCCATGTTTAGTCAATCAAAGGCACTCTCCTAGGGAGCTACATCACCACTCCAGAGTCGGAGCAAGCCTCTTGGCATAACTACCATCTTGGTAAACTCACAAGTTATCTTGCCTTGACTTAGAGCTTAAAGCCCTAGAAGTTGGGAAGGTGTTTCCTTTGGACCAATAGTCTAGAAGACTTTGAACTTACGCCTATGTCCTTAACTGAAGACCCAATTAAGAGCGGGGATCATAGCCAAGGAATTATCGGAAGATCTAGGTGACCTGGGTCTAGGGTCCTTGGAGCTTGAAGCTCAGAGATGTCGGAACGCCAGGAGGGTGAGAATAATTTATTTTCAAGAAATCCTTCGAACTGAGTTATCAAAATCCCCAAAAGCAAGGAGTGCGTGGGAAATTGAAATCCTTTAAGGATCAAGCTCATAAGGGATAGCACTTTTCATAAGTGTTGACGAGATCCAAGAGTCGAACTCGTAGGGGGAATAAAGGTGAAGACCTTTGAAGACTGATAAATATTCTAAGTTAGAAGTGAATCCTAGTCATCTGATCAGCCGAAGTGAATCTGAGTCATTATATCCCTCGAATTAAATATTAGGCATCAGATCAATCGAAGCGGATCTGAGCCATTATATACTATGAGTCCAGGAGGAGGCAAAATTTGTAGGTTGAGATTTTTGAAACCTGAAGAGATGAAAATATGAATTAAACCTCAATCATCTGATTAGCTGAAGTGAATTTGAGTTGTCGGATTGTCCGAAGTAGATCTGAATCGTCATATCTCGGGGACAAGTGGCATGAATCAGTGGATTTTGGGTAAAGACCCGAAGTAAATGTCAGCCATCAGATCGTCTGAAGTAGATCTAAACCGTCAGATATAGAGGATAGGTGGCGTGAATCTATGGATTATGGGTGAAGACTGGAAGTAAACGTCGACCATTGGATCATCCGAAGTAATCCTCAAGCGTCAAATTTCCGAAGTGAATATGGGCCATCAGATCAATAGCTTTGGGAAATCCATCCGAGAGTTTCTCAGTTGAGATTTGAGATTTGAGAAGTCTGAAGTTCCAAAAATCCGAAGTGAATCTCAAACTCTCAATCATCCAAAGTAGATCTGAGCCGTCAAATCATCCAAAGTAAACCTCAAGCATCAGATTGCCAAAGTGAATCTGAGCCTCATATCAACATCTTCAGGAAATCCATTCGAGAGTTTCTCAGTTGATATTTGAGATTCGTGAAGTCCGAAGTCCCAAAAATATGAAGTGAATCCCAATCATCCGATCAGCTGAAGCATATCTGAGCCATCAGATCACCTCAAGTAAATCTCAAGCATTGGATCACCAAGGTGAAGATGAGCCATCAAATACCGTCTATTCAGGAGAAGGAAAGGTTTGAGAATTGACATTTTCGAAGTCCAAACTTCCAGAAATATGAAGTAAATCTCAATCGTCTGATCAGCTGAAGTGAAGCTGAGTCGTCAGATCATCCGAAGTGAATATCAAGTGTCAGATCACATGAAGTGGATCTGACCTGTTAGATTCAGAGGAGGCGTGGTGTAGATCTAAGAACTCCGGATAAATATCCTAAGTAATTCATATCTGTCGGATCTAAGGGAGACATGGAGAAAATTTGTGGACTTCGGGTAAATACCCAAAGTAATCCTTGATCGTCAGATCAAGAGGACACACATTAGTGGATTATAGCCTTCATATAGAAGCCATTCAGAAAAAGGGTGAAGTTTGAGATTTGAGATCTCAGAAGTCCGAAACTCAAAGGAGATCTCGACCATTGATCGAGAAGAGGGCCACAAGACCATTGATCTAGCTGAAAGGTCAATCCCCCGAAATAAAGGAAGATTCGTTGATTAGGAGGACATGTGTCCACATATCATCAACTCGGAAGATGGAAGTATGGAAGAGAGCAGGGTTTGAGAGTTGAAACTCCCGAAACCCGAAACCATGAAGGAGATCTCGTCCATTGATTTTGCAAGAGGTTAGATATGATCCATAGGTTTGAGAGGGGTAGATCTGAACTACCAGTTTTAGAAGTACCGTCAATATTGGGAGATCGATGGTCCCATAGCATTGTGGGGATTGGAGTTGCGCGGATGTTAAAAAGTTGAGGGAGGGTTGCAATTCAAACCGTGGTTTTGAAAAGAGGACACATGGAGGCTCGAGGAGGATTGTGGGCTGAAAAATAGTTTGATTCAAACCGCCTTTGGCCATGTACGCAATAACGCGGTCCCGTAATCTCATTGTCTAAGGTCACATCAAGAGGGGGCTTATCTAGAAAAGGATGTAATGCCTAGTACTCAGAGATTTTGTAGGGGAGTGAAAGGAAAGGTCATGGATGCCATTAAACCTGCACTAAGGAGCCAAAAGGTTCTGTGTTTAATTACATAATGAGACCATCAAGGTCTTAGAGAGTCGTTTGGCTTTAGAATCTGAAATCCTCGACTGGAAGACTGGGTTGGTTTCCCAATGGTCCAAATTAGAACCCGTAGAGAGATAGGATTTGTTCCTATAAGGAGGACGATTTTTTTATTTTATTTTAGCCCATCATGGGTGTGTTACAAATTGGTATCAGAGCATGGTTACAACACTTGGCCTGTTTGGGCTTATGGACGAGTTGCTTAAAAAATCTATCTAGATTACTTTTAAAAGAGTGGCACCCTACCATACCTCTTTCTTAAAAGTCTAGTTAAAAATGTTATTAAAGAAAAGAATGAAACTTTCTACTGTGTGTATGCATTTAATAAATTGAACCATGTATTGTTCATGAATTAATAGACTGTTAGCTAACAATAAATGTTTTTGTCAACACTTGAGTAGTCAGTAAATCATGGGAAAACTTCAATGCTAAAGGATGGTGATGTGTCATGAAGTGGGGGATGGCGCCCACAATAGAGATGAAGAATATGACAAAAGGAGAGTGTCATAAATCCCTCTGAACCTGGCTGAAACTGTGAGGAGCCTCAGGGCCGAATTACAAAGTTGCAAGGCTGAAAATGAGAGATTGATAAAGGATCAAGAAAAACAAATATAAATTAACACAGTCTTTCTGTAGAGCTTATCCGACATATAGAGGCAACTACAACATGAACCCGCAACCAGTCATGTGGACCAATGACATAAGAAGAGAAATCAAAGTCCACCTGAGATCCGAAAACATGACTCCATAAGTGACCACACTGGGATAAGTACCTTGAAGAAGGCCCAGCCTAGAGGCAGGGGACACCCATTGGACACCCATTGGTAGATTCCTCAGGATAGGAATCTGGAAACTCTGAAGGATCTTCTAGAAGCGGAGCCAACTCACATTCTCAAAGGAAAGGAAGGAAGTAGAAGCATTCAAAACATCATGATCCTGAGGAATTCAAGAAAGCCAAACCACCCTCTTTCGATGGGGAAATTAAGAAAGGAGAAGAAGAAGAAGCTTGGATACTTGTTTTAAATAAGTACTTAAGAGTCCATGACTATTCTGAAAACTTGAAGGCTCGAATAACCATCTTCAACCAGAATGGAAAGGCTTCCATATGGTGGGAAGACCTTAGAAATGTGAAAGGAGTCTATGAGAAGGACTTGTGATGGAAATAGTTCGATAAATACTTTAGGAAGAAGTATCTATTAGAGAAATACATGGATGGGAAGACTAAGGAATTCTATGAGCTCCAGCTGGGGAAGCTCACCATAGATGAATTTGTCAATAAATTCCTTGAACTACTGAGGTATGTACCCTACATAAAAGATGAAAAGGTAAAAATGTAGTGGTTCATTAGTGGGTTACCTCAGACCTACCAAGACATAATTGAGTTTGACGAACCAAAGACCTTAGAATAAGCTATCCGGAAGGTGAGGTATTGTTATGAACAGTTTGGGAATAAGACAAGACCTCACGAGGACTGGAAGAAGGGGAGTAGTTCAGGATTCCAGAAGAAGGGGTTTAAATCCTCAAGATTTAAGAACTATAGAAAAGATTCTAGAAGGAGCCTTCCTACTAGAAGTGTATATCAATGAAATTTCCCCTCTCAAAGTGGAAATAAAACTTTTAAGACATCCCCAGGAAATACTGATAACCTAAAGAAGGAACCCTTAAAATGATGGGGTTGTGGAGAGGATCATAAATTGAGGGACTGCCCACACAAACAATAGAACAGTAAGAAAGTCTAAAACATCCAAGAAGTGACCACCGTCAATAATCAAGCCGACCACCAAGCTTCAGTAGTGGAGCTGGAAGGTATGATCGTCGACCATCTAGTTTCTATTTTAATTGACACAGGTTATAATTTGTGTTATGTGGCCCCTCATACTGTTGATAAGTGTAAACTGCAACCAATTAGACATGTTAAACCATGGTTGGTTCAATTAGCTACCGGGACCAAAAGAAAAGTGGCAGAGGTCATACCAGCCTGTCAATTCATCATGGGTGGATTGCCCACCCAAGCGACCCTTAACATACTTCCCCTGGGATCTTATGACATGTTGATTGGTATGGATTGGCTGGATGCTTACAAAACTAAATTGGACTGTTATTATAAAACTTTAGAATGTGTAAATGAAGAATGGATAAAGATGACCCTCCAAGGGATTCAGAAGCCTTTCTCAGTGAGGTAAATATCATCCCTTCAAATGAAAAAGTATTGCAGAAAGGGGTGTTCCTTATATGCCATACAGGTATTGGAATCTGTTAAGGATGAAAAACCAAACCTAGAGGACCACCCCATATTAAGAGAATAAAAGGACTTGTTCCCAGAAGAGGTACCAGGTCTACCTTCAAGAAGGGATATTGACTTCTCGATAGAACTTACACCATGAACAGTACCAACATTTATAACGCCACATAGAATGAGCACGCCAGAGATGGTTGAGCTCAAGCTACAACTAAAGGAGATGATGGACAATTTCTACATCTGACCCAATGTATCTCTGTGGGGAGCATTCGTCTTGTTTTTGAAAAAGAAATATGGCACACTCCGACTGTGCATAGATTACAAACAACTCAATAAGACGACCATAAAGAACAAGTACCCCTTACCAAGAATCGATGACCTGTTCGACCAATTGGGAGGTGCTTCCATCTTCTTGAAGACCAAGTCCAGATTAAGGATGAATACATCCACAAAACAACCTTCAGGATGAGGTATGGTCACTATGAATTCGTGGTGGTGCCATTTGGGTTAACCAATGCCCCCGCCACTTTTATGAGCCTAATGAATAATGTACTCAGAAAATTCTTGGACAAATTTGTATTGTTTTTCATTGATGATATCCTAATCCACTCCAAGAATAGGAAGGTGCACGAAGAACATATTAGACTTGTACTTAAAGTACTAAGAGAGCATCAACTCTACGCTAAGTTTAGCAAGTTCGACTTCTTTCAGAAGCAAGTCCATTACTTAGGCCATGTCATTTCTAAGGAAGGGGTGGCAGTGGACCCCGACAAGATCAGATCTATTATGAAATGGCCTACCCCAAAGGATGTATCAGATATCAGATCCTTCATGGGACTAACAGGATACTATAGAAGGTTCATAAAAGGATTTTCCAAGATTGGCTGTCCAATCACTGCCCTTTAGAAGAAGGGGATCAAATTCATTTAGACATCAAAATGTGAAGAAATTTTTTAGGAATTGAAATACCTCTTGACCCATGCACCTGTGATAAATATTGCAGACCCGGATAATGATTTCCTCGTGTGTACAGATGCCTGCAAGGAAGGAATCAGAGGAGTTCTTATGCAAGAGGGACATGTAATTTCCTATGCATCCCATAAATTAAATGAGCATGAGATCAATTATGTGACCCATGACCTAGAGTTGGCTTCCATAGTGCATGCTTTAAAAATGTGGAGGCACTACCACCTGGGAAGGAGATTTGTGCTTATGATAGACCATTATGGGTTGAAGCACCTATTTGATCAACCGAAGCTCAATGCTAGGCAAGCTAGGTGGATGGCTCTCCTAAGTGAATTCGATTTCAAAATCAAACACATAAAAGGAAAGGAAAACAGGGTGGCTGATGCCCTTAGCAGAAGTATAAAAATGATTCATCTGGCAGCAGTAAGAACCTGTGAAACATATGTCAGGGAAAGAGTCAGAAATGCACAAGAGACAGATGCCTTTTTCAAGACCGTGACCTCATACCTAAGACAAGAGCCTACAGAGCTGAAGTATGAAGGCTACCATATGCTCGAGGAAGGGCTGCTGACTTATAGAAATAGATTGTATATTCCAAAATGTGACGACTTGAAGAGGTTCATAATGGATGAACTACATAAGAGACCATATACTGGTCACCCAAGATATCAGAAGATGATCATGACCACTAGGAAACAATTCTATTGGCCTGGCTTGAGGAAATACATAGCTAACTATCTAGCTAAGTGCCTAGAATGCTAGCAAGTTAAGGCAGAACACCGACATCCAGCAAGATTGTTACATCCCCTACCAATCCCCGAATGGAAATGGGAAACCATCTCCATGGATTTCATCACTGGATTACCAAAGTTTACCAAGCAAAATGATGTCATCATGGTTGTGGTGGACAAACTGAGTAAGTTTGCCCATTTCATCCCTATCAAGTCAACCTGCAAGGCAATAGATATTGCCAACATCTTCATGAAGGAGATATTCAAACTGCATGGCATGCCCAAGGAAATTATATTTAATAGAGACACCAAATTTGTTTCAAGATTTTGGAAATCTTTAATGGTTGGTTTTGAGACTAAATTGTTGTTCAACATAGCCTATTACCCTCAAACTGATAGACAAATGGAAAGAGTGAACCAAATAGTGGAAGACATGCTAAGAATGCATGTAATTCACCAGCCTAGGAAGTGGGAAGACTACCTACCATTGGTAGTATTTTCCTACAACAATGGTTATCAAGAATCCTTGAAGATGATCCCTTTTGAAGCCCTCTATGGTAGATAGTGAAAGATTCCAATCAGCTAGAGTAACCGAGTGGACAAAATTACAATTAGACCTGACATGCTGAAAGAAATGGAACACCAAGTGGTTCAGATAAGACAAAATCTGAATATTGCTCAGGATAGACAGAAAAGTTACGTCGATAGAAAGAGAACTTCCAAAGATTTCAAGACCGGAGACCATGTCTATCTCAGAGTTAGACCCAAGAAAAGTTCCCTAAGAATGGGAGCCTATGCCAAGTTGGCACCTTTATATTGTGGACCCTTTGAAGTCTTAGATAGAGTGGGACCTGTAGCCTATAGGCTAGCACTCCCTCCCACTGTAAAAGAACATAATGTCTTTCATGTTTCATTATTGACGAAATATGTACATGATGCTAATCATAGCACATAATGTCTTTCATGTTTCATTATTGAAGAAATGTGTACGTGATGCTAATCATATAATTGACTAGTTTGTGGTCCAAGTGGAGTCGGAGGGAGAATTCTTGCTAGAACCCCAATGCATATTAGACAGGAAGGAAACCTCACTCAAGAAACGAACCATTGCACAGGTCAAGGTGTAGTGGAAACACTTTGGCCCATATGAGGCTACGTGGGAAATGGAATATTCCATGAGATAGACATATCTGATTTTCTTTACTCCTATACATACATGTCATGATGATAGATAGAACATAAAGGACAATGTTCCTTTAAGGGGGAGGGAATTGTAAAACCCTATTTCCCCCAGTTTGTAAATATAACTATATGGGCCAAGGAACTATGACAAACATAAAAGTGTGAATGTTTGATTTTATGGACCTTGAGTAGAAGGTCGATGAATGTAAATTCTGTTATTTTAATAGAAAATGGTTATGTGTTGCATGAATGCTAAAAGAAGGGATGCGATAAGAGAGACCACGAAATGCTTTGAAAGGTGGTGGAGGGGACCATGAATGGTGGCGTTAACCTCCACTAAACCAGTACCATGCTGGAATTAATTTGCTCAGATCAGAACAACCCCCTGACCCAGGAATGAATTACAGTCGAGCTAGTATATGGGAAGGCCTCCTCAAGAGTTAATGAGGGGATGGGGTAGACCTCCCATCCGTGAGGCTTCCAGACATGACCACGGACTAGAAATTTGATCCACACACAATCTTCTTAAGGAAGGCAAGAAAGGAAGTGTGGTGGGGAGGGGGAGTCCTGCAAAGAAAAATGCAGAGATGTGGGAGTAAGCTCTCACGTCTGAGGAAGGACTGAAAGAGGAACAATGAGTTCTAATCATAGAAAATAGATATTGAGCCAAGAGAAGGAGAGTAACCTTCATCCTTATCTATTTTTCTGTATTGGGAGAAGGAGAGTAACCTTCATCCCTAACTTTCGTTGAGCTGGAAGTAAGAGATTGAATCTCAAAGCATCGTGGCTTAAGCTCAGGGTGGCCAGTGATAAATCAATTGGGAGTGACTAAGCCTATTGTTGGGTGGAAATGAGCACCCCTTTCAATAGTTGCATCACACTATATGGTTCTAATAAGTGTTTCTTGACTTATACTTTGAATTGTAAATAAGGGATGTATGAGGGTATTTATATGTTTATAAAGGGTTCTTTCTCTGTATTAAATAATTAATTTATGAATATGCGTTGATTCCCTTGAGAACATGTATGCCTTCTTGATTTTCCATACATCCCTGTTTAGCCACTCAAAGGCACTCTCCCAGGGAGCTACATCACTGCTCTAGAGTCGAAGCAAGCCTCTTGGCATAACTATCATCTTGGTAAACTCACAAGTTATATTTCCTTGACTTAGAGCCTAAAGCCCTACAAGTTGGGAAGGTGTTTCCTTAAGACCAGTAGTCTAGGAGACTTTGAACTTGCGCCTATCTCCTTAACTGAAGACCCAATTAAGAGCGGGTATCATAGCCCAAGAATTATCAGAAGATCTAGGTGACCTGGGTCTAAGAACCTTGGAACTTGAAGCTCAGAGATGTCGAAACGCTAGGAGGGAGAGAATAATTTATTTTCAAGAAATCCTTTGAACTAAGTTATCGAAATCCCTGAATGCAAGGAGTGCGTGGGAAATCAAAATCCTTTAAGTATCAATCTTATAAGGGATATCACTTTTCATAAGTGTTGACGAGATCCAAGAGTCGGACTTGTAGGGGGAATAAAGGTTGAGACCTTTGAATACTGAGAAATCTTCTAAGTTAGAAGTGAATCCTAGTAGTCTGATCAGCCGAAGTGAATCTGAGTCGTTAGATTGCCTGAAGTAAATCTTAGGCATCGAATCACCTGAAGTGGATCTGAGCCATCCAATACTGTGAGTCCAGGAGGAGGCAAAGTTTGAAGGTTGAGATTTCCAAAGCCTGAAGAGCCGGAAATCCAAAGTAAACCTCAATCGTCCAATCAGCCCAAGTGAATCTGAGTCGTCGGATTGTCTGGAGTAGATCTGAACTGTCATATCTCGAGGACAGGTGGCGTGATTCTGTGGATTCCAGTTAAAGACTCAAAGTAAACGTCAGCCGTCAGATTGTCCGAAGTAGATATGAACTGTTATATCTAGAGGACAGGTGGTGTGAATCTGTGGATTCCGGGTGAAGACCCAAAGTAAACGTCGATCATTGGATCATCCGAAGTAAACCTCAAGCGTCAGATTCCCAAAGTGAATATGGGTTGTCATATTAACAACTTCAGGAAATCTATTCGAGAGTTTCTTAGTTGAGATTTGAGATTCACAAAGTCCAAAGTTCCAGAAATCTGAAGTGAATCTCAATCACCTAAGCATCTGAAGTAGATCTGAGCTGTCAGATCATCCGAAGTAAACCTCAAGTGTCGAATTCCCAAAGTGAATCTGAGCCATCAGATTAGTAGCTTCGAGAAATCCATTCGATATTTTCTCAGTTGAGATTTGAGATTCGTGAAGTCTGAAGTCCCAGAAATTCGAAGTGAATTCCAATCGTCTGATCAATCGAAGAAGATCCGAGCCTTCAGATCACCTGAAGAAAATATCAAGCATTGGATCGCTAAGGTGATTCTGAGCCATCAGATACCATCTATTCAGGAGAAGGCAAGGTTTGAGAGTTGAAATTTCTGAAGTCTGAACTTCCAAAAATCCAAAGTAAATCTCAACCATTTGATTAACCAAAGTGAAGTTGAGTCGTCTGATCATCCGAAGTGAATATCAAGCGTAAGATCACCCGAAGTGGATCTGAGCCGTTGGATTCAGAGGAGATGTGGTGTAGATCTGAGAACTCCAGATAAATATCTGAAGTAATTCATATCCATTGGATCTAAGGGAGATGTGGAGCAGATCTGTGGACTCTAGGTAAAGACCCAAAGTAATCCTTGATCGTCAGATCAAGAGGACACACGTCAGTGGATTATAGCCTTTAGATAGAAGCCATTGAGAAAAAGGGTGAAGTTTGAGATTTGAGATCTTAGAAGTCTGAAACCTGAAGGAGATCTCGACCGTTGATTGAGAAGAGGGACACAGGACCGTTTATCTAGTTGAAAGGTCAACCACCCGAAGTAAAGGCAGAGTCCTTTATTAGGAGGACAGGTGTTTGTAGATCGTCAACTCGGAAGATGGAAGTACGTAAGAGAGCAGGGTTTGAGAGTTGAAACTCCTGAAACCCGAAACCACGAAGGAGATCTCATCCGTTGATTTTGCAAGAGGTTAGATATGATCCGTAAGTCTGAGAAGGGTATATCTAAACCCCCAGTTTTAGAAGTACCGTCAATATCGAGAGATCGATGGTCCTGTAGCATTGTGGGGATAGGAGTTGCACAGATGTTAAAAAGTTGAGGGCCGGCTGCAATTCAAACCGTGGTTTTTAAAAGAGGACACGTGGAGGCTCGAGGAGGATTGTGGGCCGAAAAATAGTTTGATTCAAATCTCCTTTGGCCGCGTCTACAATCACGTAGTCTCGTAAGGTCATTTCCCAAGGTCACATCAAGAGGGGGCTTATCCAGAAAAAGATCTAACACCCAGTACTAAGAGATTTCGCAGGGGAGCAAAAGAAAAGGTCGTGGGTGCCATTAAAACTGCACCAAGGAGCCAAAAATTTCTATGTTTAATTATAGAACAAGACCATCAAGGTCTCAGAGAGTCGTTTGGCTTCAGAGTTGGAGATCCTTGACCGGAAGACTAGGCTGGTTCCCCAACAGTCCAAATTAGAACCCGTAGACAGATAGGATTTGTTCCTGTAAGGAGGACGATTTTTTTATTTTTATTTTAGCCTGTCATCGGTGTGTTACAGTCCGTGTCAAAGTAAGTTGTAATGACCATAAATATAGCATACTTAGTAAATATTTGAGCTTAAAAGGGTCAATAATGTTTATAAATGAAGACCTCATTCCCAAAGACCAAGATGAATTAAGGAAAGAAGTTCAAAAGGTAAAAGAAGCCAGGAAAGAAGGAAAATGGGCAATAATTAGAAATTTAAAAGCTATTGTTAGTGATAGAGACCAGAAGGATAATAATAAATAGGGATTTGGGACACTCGAGATCCTTTTTTGGAATTGTCGTGGATTTCCATGGCACAAAGGTCCTATGATAATTTGGATCTCGAGTGATATTGATATTATCTGTCTAGTTGAAAATTGGGAGCGTGAGGAGTCTAAGGTCCCTAACATGGAAGGATTTGTCTTGTTGTCAGCATGGAACAAAAAATACCATCGTAGAGGGATAGGAGGCATAGCTTGTTATATTAGAAAGAGCATTTCTCCTCACATTCAACTTCATAAGATTGACCCTCTTAATTAGTACATTTGGATAGAAATTTCAGACACCAATGCTAAGAAGATGTATATAGCAATTTTCTATTTTGCACCTATTAATTCTACTATTTATAAGAAAAACAATCTAGATAAAAATTGTCCCTATAATAATTTAGAATAAGATATTTATAGTTTGAAAAATGAAGGTAATATCCTCCGGCTAGGAGACTTTAATGATAGGACTGCAACTAAACAAGATACTTTTTTAAGTAATGACTCCAACCATAATCCTTTATGGCTAGATGAGGACCTTATTTTATCTAATAGCTACAAAATAAGATCTGAAGACCTAATTGAGAATTTGTTTGGTACTGAGTTGGTCAAGCTTTGCATCTCTCAAGACCTAATAATTTGCAATGGAGTAATGAAGTGGCCAAACTCCAACCATATGACTTGTATTCATGGGCTAGGTAGTAGTGTTGTAGATTATGTGATATCTGATATCCTTGTTTCCAACCAAATAACAACTTTGACCTTTTAAATGACCATGAGACTGAATCTGATCATAAACATTTAACCCTAACTCTAAACTTTTCCATGCATAGGAGCACCAATGAAGAGAATTATGATAATCAAAGGAATTTGCGCTTTGAAAAAATTAAAGTTGACATTTTCTTAAAGGATTTAAATAGTAAATTAAATCTCCTAACTTATAAGGACAA